>JAJEJH010001580.1:0-21752 GCA_026122585.1 Anacardium occidentale
TAGCTCTATCCATGATTTCAGTGCAGAGCCAGTTACAGCATGAGATCGCCAGAGAGGATATTGAGATAGTTACAGCTGGTTTCTCAAGGCTTCAGTTAGTGTCCACGCTGCTTGAGGATATCAGAGTGGCTCAAACGTCAAATGTTTGGGTACAGAGTATGATTCAGAGGGTTTATCAGGGCACAGCGCCAGACTTTGAGATCAGAGACGAGATTCTGCGATTCAGAGACAGAGTATGTGTGCCAGAGGACATAGATTTGAGACAGAGAATCTTGTTAGAGGCTCACAATACAACTTATTCAGCGTATCCCGGTAGTACCAAGATGTACCAAGATCTCAAGAGAGGATTTTGGTGGTCTGGTATGAAGAAAGATATCTCAGAGTTCATCGCCAGATGTTTGACTTGTCAGCAAGTCAAAGCAGAGCATCAAAGACCTTCTGGGTTGCTTCAGCCATTGAGGATTCCTGAGTGGAAATGGGAGAGTATCTCCATGGATTTCATTTCAGGACTTCCCAGAGTTCAGCATGGGTATAGCAGTATTTGGGTCATAGTTGATAGATTGACCAAGTCATTTCACTTCTTACCGATCAGAGAGGGTATGAGCACAGATCAGTTGGGCCGTTTGTACGTCAGAGAGGTGGTCAGATTACATGGGGTTCCCAGAGACATAGTTTCAGACAGAGATTCGAGGTTTTTGTCCGCTTTCTGGGGTAGTCTACAGAGAGCATTGGGAACCAGACTTCATTTCAGTTCAGCTTACCACCCGCAGACAGATAGTCAGACTGAGACAGTCAATCAAAATTTAGAGGACATGTTGAGAGCCTGTTGCATGGATTTTCAGACCAGTTGGGCTGATTTGCTACTGTTGATGGAGTTCTCCTACAACAACAGCTATCAGTCTACGATCTAGATGGCACCTTTCGAGGCCTTGTATGGTAGGAGGTGCAGGTCACCATTGTATTGGGATGACATTGGTGACAGAGATTCGTTAGAGTCAGCAATGGGGCCAGAGATGACTCAGCTTATGATTGAGCATATCAGAGTTATCAGGCAGAGAATTCAGCAGGCCCAGGATCGTCAGAAAAGCTATACAGACCTGAGGCGTAGGGACATAGAGTTTGAGGTGGGAGACCACGTGTTTCTACGAGTTGCTCCCTACAGACGTGTCCTGAGATTTGGCAGAAAAGGCAAGTTAGCTCTGAGATTCATCGGGCCGTATCAGATTCTGGAGAGAGTGGGCAGAGTTGCTTACAGATTAGCTCTTTCAACCAGCTTAGACAGAATCCACAGTGTGTTTCATGTCTCTCAGCTGAGCAAGTATGTGAGTGATCCATCTCACGTGTTAGAGGTTCAAGATCTGGAGTTATTAGATGATTTGAGCTACCAAGAAGTCCCGGTGCAGATTTTGGACTACAGAGTAAAAAGGCTGAGAAACAGAGAGATTTTCTTAGTTAAAGTTCTGTGGAGAAGTCAGAGAATCGAGGAAGCTACTTGGGAAGTTGAAGCTGAGATGAGAGAAAGATTCCCTGAATTGTTTAGGCAATTCCGGGACAGAATTTTTATTAGAGGGAGAGAATTGTAATGACCCAAGGGGTAGATTTGTCATTTTTGAGAGTTCAGGGGGGGTAGAAGAGTCATTTTAGAAGTCCTTTGGGACTTGAGTGTAGTTTCTGTGCATGTGGGGGTAGAAATGGCTATTTTCCACTACACACGACCGTGTGTCTTGCACCAGCTAGATTTATTTGTTTTGTTTTCTAGTTGCGCGTAGATTTCAGTTTTCCAGCTCCCAGCTTATTTTCTCTTCTTCTTCCTCAGCTCCAGTGAACCCTAGAGTTTCAGAGAGAGATCCCCCAGCAGCTTAGCTTCAGATTCGAGATCCCGAATCTTCCAGAGAGAGAGATAGAGCTTCCATGGTGCGAGGTAAGTGTTTTCCTTACCTCTTTCGCTGAGTTCAGAGCCTGTTTGGCTGTTTCCAATGTATGAAAATCTTATGTGTGCTTATTTGAGTTGTTTCCAGCATGCTTGAGCTTGATTTGTTGCATGATTGGATGTTTGAGTGGTTTTCCATACTTATTTGTGTATATATGTATATATACATGAGATATATGCTTCATTTATTCTGTTTGGCGTGTTTGAGATGATGAAATGATGTATTTTGGGCATGCTAGTAGCAGTTTTGAGCTTGTATGTGTGTTGATTTTGGAGTGTGGAAGTTTAGTGTGGGAATTTCTGGATTTCCAGACGCCATCTGCAGGTTCTGGGTCGAGCACACGACCGTGCGTCCCTGAGGCATGCCCGTGCGTCCCTGAGGCACGCCCATGCGTCCTCATTTCTGTATGGGACACGGCCGTGCATGCTGCCCGTGTGCGTCTGAAAACCCAGACACACGCCCGTGTGCCTGAGTACACACGCCCGTGTGCTTTCCCCTAATTCCACACGCCCGTGTACGTTGAACACGGGGAGAAGAAGAGGAAGGCAGCCACACGCCCGTGTTGTGTGAGACACGCCCGTGTGCCCCTTGTTGCACGCTCGTGTGTTGTCCCACACGCCCGTGTGCCTTGCCCAGTTTTCATGAAATATTCCAGAACATTGCACGCCCAGCAGCACGACGGGGACACGGTCCCGTGTGCCTTGACACACGCCTGTGTGTCCCTGAACACACGCCCGTGCACTTCAGAAAATAACAGTGATTAATTTTAAAAGAGAATTAAGCCACTCTAAGCCATTTCTAAGCACACAGAACTCAGAATTTACTTCAGAAAATCAGCATTTCATGCATGATTATCAGCATTAGCACGGCATGCCATATCAGATATTTTCAGACTGGATCCAAGGATCCAATAACATGATTTTCAGATATACATATATGATTTTTTCATATATCAGATAAGGGTGGATACGAGGGGGCACCTGTGAGTTCGCACACCCGCTAGAGAAGGAAACCAGCGTCCGCTAGAGAGGACATGGTCACTGACCAAGCTCGTTAGAGAGAGTGCTGGTTGTGCATCAGTAGATTCTTTAGGACTTGAACTCACACGGCTAGGGTGTTGAATCCCTGTATTCATCAGTCTGGCCAGTATAGCAGATATTTTCAGATATTTTCAGTACTTTCTGATACAGATTTCAATATATACTATATGTATATTTTCAGGATCTTCGGATCACAGTTTTATTATCAGAAAGAGTTTTTAGAAAAGACAGTTTTTCAGAAAAATAAGCCTGAGGGCAAGTTTTTATAGTTTTCAGCATACATGACATCAGTATATACATTTCATTGTCATGTACAGTATCTCATGAGAAACAGATGAGAAACAGACCAGTAACAGAACAGAAACAAAACAAAATTCAGTAAAGAATTAAGCAGTAATGGATATACTTCGGTATATCAAGAGAATCAAAATAAGAAAACTGTCTAGCAAAATCCTCTACGTGACGAGTCACGTAGTCAGCGAATGTTTGACCTGCGAGTGTTGTGTTTGGAAACGCTTGCTGAGTGATTCGAGTGGCTGAGCTGGAGCGAGACCGCTGCGAGATTTTGAGGATATGGTTCGGCAGCAGCAGTGGCATGTTGGCTCGCATGTCTTAGTTCTCATGTATATATATATATATGTGTGTATTACATTACTGTATGCACTGTACGATAGTTCAATATTTTTTTTATATACATGAGTAGCTTGGGTTTCCACGCTTATATTTGATTTACTTTTGCAGTAAATTACATTTTCAGTTTCTTTATTAAGAAAAATTTTATACAGCAGCAGTTTTTCTGTAGAGGTCCCCGTCTCAGGAATATTTTATTATTATATGAACAGTATTTTTCGCAGCGCACAGTAGCCTGGGTCGGGGGTCACTACATGCCATGCAGGCACACGATCGTGTGTCTTGTTCTTCAACAAGAACACCACCTGGAAATCGCACAAAATCCACAACAACTTCTCATTCAATTACAAATTCACTTCTAACACACATTCCCAGCACCTCAAATAACACAATTCAAGCATCAAATGCAACATGCATCAATCATCAACGAAATCACCATGGAAGCTTAGCAATTCTCTCACTAAAACATGATCAAGCTTGCATTCAAGGTTCAAGGATGGAAATCTCATCAATTCACGCCCCAAACCACATCAAATAAGCATGCACAAACTCATCAACAAGCAATGGAATCATCCAAGCAAGACATTTCATCAAAACAAGCTGGGAAACTCAAAGAGAAGTAAGCAAACACTTACCTCTCGCCATTGCCTCTGAAAGCTTTCTCTCAATCTAATCTCTTTGCTATCTAGCTTGATCAGGGGCTACTGGAGGCGACACTTCTTCTCTAAGATTAGGAGGAACTGAAACAAAGAGAGAAAATGGCTAAAGAAGGAAAGTTGGGTAAGAAAAATGGCTAATTTCTCACGGCTCTCTTTTTATATAAATGGCTTGCACGGGCATGCACCCAACGTGCACGGGCGTGCACAAGGGAAAATGAGCATTACTCATTTCCCGCGCATTCGCATGATTGAATCCTTCCGAAAAGAATCACACGAAAGCCACACAGGCTCTGGAAACTTACTAACTCACCCCTGAATTCTTCTAGACTCCCCAATCTATTTCTAGATTTTATTTCTAACCCCAAAACTCTTCCCCTAAGGGCTTTTCTAAATTGGGATGCTACAGTATTTGAGTTTTTAAAAGTTAGAGGGCGATATTTTGTTTTTTTAGCAAATCTGGGGCGGGAGTATATGTCCTTTGACTTTTTTTTGAACTTTTAAAATATTTTTTTCACATATATTTGAAATTTTTATGTATCATACAAAATTAAGTAAAATTTTAACATAATGAAAAAAAAGTTCCCAGATTTGAATTTGATATTTTCAAAGTTCTAGCATCATTTTATGGTCGTTTTCAAAGATCAATATCTAAAATTGAAAATCATAGATGTGAATGTGATTATCAGAAACTTATAATATATTATACGTATCATACAATACGATATAAGGTAAAAAATAATATTTATTTTATGGTATTTTAAAAATTGATACAATATAGGGTGTGTATCATATAATATAATATGTATAATTTTGTATCAATAAAATTAATGATACAAATTAATGCATTTTTCAAACTCAATTTAGGAAGTCAAACTCAAAATTTGACCACCCAATCAAATCTAAATAAAACCAATTAAAAAAGTTAATTTTTATAATATTATTTAATTTTAAAAAATGATTTTGAAAAATTTTATTATTATATTATAAAACTAAATTTGAATAAAATAATTTTTTTATATATTTTAATAATATTAATAATATTATTATTTATTTTAAAAAGTACATTTGATGATGTGATACGAAACGTGATACAAAACATGATACATCATATAAAAAATTAAGTTTTTAAAATACGATACAATATACGATTCAACTATCATAAATATGAAATGTGATG
Organism: Anacardium occidentale; assembly: GCA_026122585.1. NCBI lineage: Eukaryota > Viridiplantae > Streptophyta > Magnoliopsida > Sapindales > Anacardiaceae > Anacardium > Anacardium occidentale. The sequence continues at coordinate 5,438 of JAJEJH010001580.1, forward strand.
GTGAAATAATGAACGAAAAAGATTTAAGAAAAAAAAACTTCATTTACCATAGTTTTAAAACTTGGATCTAATAAATTGATTCAATTGGTTTGATCGGTACTCAATGTCTGACCTAATTGGAGCAATATTTATTTAAAGATTAGTAATTGGACAACTTTAAACCATGCTTGAACTAGGCAAATTGTGTCAGATTATGATTCTCGATCCGAGCAAGATTTGTATAAGGATTAGGAATTGGATCGCTTTAAATCACGACTAAACTAGGAAAATCTCATCAAGTTGAAGTTTTTTTGGTTTTTTTTAAATTGTTTGGTTTAGGTTTGCAATTGTTCGGACTTAAACCAATTATTTAGACTTTTGTAAGGTAATATACTAGACCATTAAACCACAAATATGTTTGGCTATCTATTATAAATATATATTTAAAAAGAAAATGCTCATGTCTCAATCTAACTCCCAATTTGATTAGTCGAAGCAGCAAAAATTTGGAGCACCTAAGATTAATGATCTAATAATATAATAAAAACATCTATTCAACAATCTTATTAATCATAATATCATAATAAAGTTTGTATTTACATTTTATAATACAATTTTGAATAATCTGTTTTTTTATTAGCTTCCATCTAGAGATGTCCATTTTGTCTAATCTCATCCAATTCAAGCCTTTGTTTTTCAATTATATTTTAGACATGAAGGGAATAGTTTTAAAGTAGTTATTCTTAAACATATGTCCTTATGGTTTCATCAGATTAACGAAAGGACATCATAGTGGAAAAATTAAAAATTGAACTCAATCAGAGGTCGATTTAACTTATAAAGGATTTTGTTCATACATATATACAGACAACATGCTAACAACATCTATAGGGTGTTTTAGAATTAATACCTGTGTTGACAACTCCTTTAAGCCTTTATGTGGCAAAATGGTCTATTTTTCCAATTCTCAGGTGGTAGTGCTATAGTATCCTCACAAGGCACGTGTCTAAAAAGAATGATACTATCAACTCTATGAACAAATAGGAACACAAGTGAAGCACTAACGTGTATTGTGAGAAAAATTGCAAAAGTCTCTAATGTGTACAATCATCGCCTTTCAATAGAACACTTGATGCCTAGTCATGCATGTCACATGCATGGTTATGCTCTTTGTATTTCTCTAAACGATCATGTGTGACACATGGACACCTATGTATCTAATGTTTATCCAAATCCCATGACTAGCTCAATCACCTCAGATATTGGGTTAACATATGTGATCATGATTTAACTGTTAACTAGGAATCATGCGCAATCTTACATGTCATATACATGACCACACATTGGCAAGTTAATTTAAATTTAAATTGAATTTGATCTTATCCAAATTTTTTATGACACTTTAGATTTACACCACTTGCCATCATGCACGATCATGCATACGATTATATATGCCTATGCATCAGGCCAAAATCCTATTGAAATTCCACTGTTGCTGAAAGAGCGCTCATACAGTAGAATTTAAAGCTTATCATAAAGTCTAGAAATTTCAAAGTCAAATCTCATATATTAGAATACATGAAAAAAAAAAAAACTGAAACAAACATAGGGTGTTTTTAAAAAGCCTACTTGTAATTTGCAATTTTAAAATTTTTTTGATCCTAGTAGCGTATTGTTCACCTATTCATTAATTGATAGACTCCTAGTATAAGTGGTATCCACACATAGCAGCTAAATAAGATCCATGTATGTCTTGGATGTTAGTTTGATCGATATATGAGTTTATATTTTTTTCGACAAGGTGTGTGTATGACAAGTGTTTATGAGGGATTTGTTATCTTTTAATAGTGTATAAAGATTACACATGAATGAACGTTTGACAAATGAAATCAAGAACCTATTTATAAGAATAGATGCATAGTTGTGACATTTAAAAGCATGACCATGCTACATTTTGCATGACCCTACATGCAACACATATAGGCATGCACCATATTTGGATAGCTATGCATTAAGCATCACTCATGCACTGCCTAAGTGATAAGGCATATCATGCAATGTGCCATTGTCTATATATTTACTATTACAACACAATCGTCCTTAATACTACATGATCATGTGTTAGTAGTACTTTGTTTGACTTTGGTCAAACAAATATTTTATTCAAATATGTAGATTTTGTCAACCTTCAAGATGCATGATTGTGTGTGCATAATACACATGATTATGTGACAAGGCAAATCTCTAATCATGACTTCTTAGTCTTATTTGAATCAAACCTATAAGTCACATGTGAAAACACTTGATGGTAGGATAACAATCCTCTATCTCTCAAGTTATCAACTTTTGTATATGTGTCACCTAGGAGCTCCCTACTAATTTGATAGTACTTAAATATAAACTAGATCTAAACACAGATCAAGAGTGACCTCTAGTAAAACATAATGACTATCCGAATATTAAAGTGTCAGTGAACATCTTTGAGCTTGACCAACTTAATAGTTAACATATAATATGATTAAAGATATTAGATATGACACCAACCAATCTAACTATTTTGGAGATACTTAATAGAGACATTACTCCTATGTTTGGGACTGACAGATCTTATATTGAGCTACCATAACCTTCATACTTATCATGATGTAATCAATTGATTAACTTAAAATTGACTGTAAGTCAAAAAACCATATGTACCTATCAAGTCATAATGATTGATTCATATACCTAAAGTCATAAGAATTATATTGTGGTGTGTAGGACTAGGCTACAATCAATAAACCTCTACGCATGTAAATCATCACCATTTTTCGATAAGATCACATACATTATGATAATCCCCACAACATTACCAGTGCCTTAAAAGTTTCATGGTGATGTCAAGATTATAGGCTTGTTCTAGTATAACCACTGTTATACATATATGGAAAACATGATTAGTTATCAAATTTTATCACTACGATTCTATCGTATTGAGGATATGTTATATATTTATATATTTAAATGTACCAACATCAATTATGACTGAAATATAATAATCATAATATATTTACAAATTACAATAAAGTAAATACAATAATATACACAAGACTATAAGGAACTAATCCTAATAAATCCCACATTGATTTTCTTAATGCCTCTTGTTAGGATCAGTAGATCAATATCTTTAAGACTTATTTAACCTTTATTGTGTACGACTCATTAGCTCTCTACTATACCAATAATATTTAAATTTGGGCAAATCTAAACACAGACCATAAATGACCTCTAGCAAGGTATCATGATCATCCAATTAGTGGAGTATCAATGAATATCCATAAGAGCCCAAATTTCTGAAATCAGTAATTAGGGTAAGAAAGAGTAAATTGTGTGGTTTTTTTTTTAAATGACTTAAAATTGATAATAGGGGTAAAATAGTCTTTAAGGATTTATTTTAGGTTGTACACATGTCAATTTGAGAGATTGCCATATGTATAGTATAAAAAGTAGTAGAATTTGTCAAGTTCTCATCATGCACGATTGTGTATCTTAGTTGCATAATTATGATTGTCGTGGTTCAACTCGCTCTCTATAAAGTAGCTCTATTTCATTTAATTTCATAATTTTTTCAAATCTCAAATCTTGAATATTTTAAAAAGGGAGTAGTATAGGGTAAAAGGAAAGCTTCATTACAATAGATTGTTGTCAATGATTGGAGCTTGAGCTAGAGAGAGCAAATTAATAAGCATTAATAAGTAAGTAATCTCTTAAACTTTGATGTTTAATCTTGCCACTATGATGAAAATTATAATTTATGAATCTAAGTATGAATTAATGCTAATGAATATTGTTTGATAATGATTTACATGTAACTAAACAAGAACAATAGTGATTAAGCATGCAATAAGCTAGATCTAGGTTAATGTACGATATATGATATAAGTTGTATTTTAATTGATTTAATTGTTGGAAGCTACAACTTAAGGTATGTTCTCTTCTTGTTTCATGTGTTGATGATGATGACTGTGGATTTTAAAGTGAATTCATGCTTGACTAATATTGATAAAGTGAGTATAAGCATGATTAATGTGGTTATTGTTTGTCTAAGCATGATTAATGTGCTGATGTAATACTATTATATATATTTTTTCTTTTTTTCTGTTCACATATTAATATATAAGAATATCTCAAACATATTTACTTAAACATATTTACTTTGCGAAAGCTTAAACCATATATTCATTCACACATTACAAAAGTGTAAAACATTTATCATTATTCACTGAAAATCTTATGTATTATTAATAAATAATAATGTTTGAAAATGTAGATGTAAACCATAATGAAACTTAAGTCATAATACTCATTAGATGTATATGCTAAAAATACTCAAAATACATGGAATTGTATAATACATGAAAACTATCTAAGATCTAATCACATGATACTTGTCTAGAGCTAGCACTTCTTAGCAACTCAAATATAATCTACAAGGAAAAGAAATTTTTGGAATGAGTGACAAGTCACTCATTAAGCATTTCTTAAGCTTACATATATAATCATATCCTTTAGCTTTAGTGTCTTATCATACTTCGTATCTTATTTCTTGTCTTATTTACATGTCTTATTACTTTTGTATTATCTTTTCTCTTGATCATGTTATGTCATGTATGCTATGATGTAAAACATGTTGAAATCCATGGCTTTGCCTAAAAGCTTGCTTTCTTAAAACATATTTTCTAGATAACTCATATTCGATCCAAAAATCTTATCATAAATCATAACATAATTGATTTGAAGATCTCAATCTAAAAGTTATTTTAAAATCTCTTTTTCTCATAAAAATCATGCATAAAATTCTTTCTTGAAACATTTGTATTGATTAGATTGATGAGCACAAAGATTTGACACCCCAGTCATGTGAGTTCAACTAATGCATAACCAACACTCTATTTAAGAACCTTGGTCTATGACTATGTCTTATTTAAAAGATACCGGTTTCCTTCTCTAATGGTGTGGAAACCTATAGATGCCCCCTCATATTCACCCTTAAAAGATGTTGGAAACATTGAATTTTCTACCTTAAAAAAATTATGCATGTTAAAAATTTAATTTCTTTGAAAATATTTCTTTGATATGTCATGCTATGTGATACTCATCATGCATTAAAACTTAACATCCTCTTAAAATCATTATTGATGTTCTCTTAATAATATTATTTATTAATTCTTATGATTAGTAATTATAAGGTTTTTCTTATAATTCTTTCTGTAATTCATTATTAAATTTATAATTTTTCTTTCTCGTTAATTTGAGTAACATTTTGGTAATTTCCTTTCATTAAACTTACTTAACCTTTTATAATTTTACATAATTTAAACTTATTTATCTTGAAATTTCTCACATTGTATAGTCGTGCACCATAGGGTTGCATGACCGTGATCTCTTTAAACTTTATAGTTAATGCAAACTTGACATGTACATATGATCGTGACTCAGCACCTCATGATCGTGCTTTAACAAGACAACACCATTGCTCTTTTAGTCATGCATGCATAACATACATGATCGTGACACTATAGAATGCAACCACAAGGTCATGCAGGTACTACAAGCACTAGCTATCAAGATATGATGACTCTAAACTCATGCAATTGTTGAAAATAATGCACTTTAAAGATAAAATTTTCATTTAAAACACTTTGAAAATACGGACCAATTTTTGTATTGACACCAAAAATTATAATACTACTACTATATATATATATATATATATATATATATTTTCTTCTACATATCAATGTATAATACTATAAGAAACATACTTTCTTAAACATATGTACTTTGCAGAAGCTTAAACCATTCATTTATTCATACATTGTGGAAGCATAAAATATTGATCATTATTTTCTAAAAATCTCATGTATTATTCATGCATAAAAATGTTTGAAAACATAGATGTGAACTGAAATGAAACTCAAGTGATAATACTCAAAAAATGTATATGCTCAAAATACTCAAAATACATGAAACTATATAATACATAAAAATTGTATAATATCTAATTGCTAGATATCACATCTAGAGTCATCTCATAGCAGTTATCAGCAGTTCAAAAATAATATGCAAGAAAAGAAAATTTTTGGAATGAGGGACAAGTCACCCAATAAGTATTTCTTAACCTTACATACATAATTGTATCCTTTAACTTTAGTGTCTTGTCATACTTCTTATCTTATCTCTTGTCTTGTACTCTTTACTTGTCTTATTATTCTTATACTATCTTTTCTCTTGATTATGCCATGTCATATATGTCATGATGTAAAACATGTTGAATCCATGATTTAGCCCAAAGGCTTGCTTTTTTTTTTTTTTTTTATGACTCAGGAATCCTTACCCATACCAGCTGGTTAACCCTAGTTGATTGGGTAGAGTAAACCCAAAGGCTTATGAACACTTAAACTTGTAGCTATAGACTAGGTAAACAAGAGTTATTAGCTTCATCACAACTTGAACCTTAGTTACCTTGGGTGACCCTTGCCCTTACCACTAGACCAAGCCCTTAGGATCAAAGGCTTGCTTTGTTTGAAAAACTCATATTCGATCTAAAGATCTCTGTTTTTCATAAAAATCATGCATAAAATTTCTTTCTTAAAACATTTGTGTTGATAAAACTGATGATCACAGACATTCAACACCCCGACTATGTGAGTTCAACTAATACATGACTAACACTTTCTTTAACAAGTTTGGTTTATGACCATGTCCTCTTTAATGGAAGTTGTTTTTTCTCTCTAATAGTTGTCCTCTCATATTTACTCCTAAAAGATGTCTAGAACATCGAGTTTTCTAATTTAAAAACTTATGCATATAAAACATTTAATTTATTTCAAAATATTACTTTGGCATGTCATGATATATGATGCTTATCATGCATTAAAGCCTAACATCTTTTTAAATCATTACTAATATTTTGTTAATAATATTTCTTATTAATTCTTACAAATAGTAATTATAAGGTTTCTCCTTTAATTCTTTTATTAATTCATTATTAAATTTATACTTTTTCTTTCTCACTAATTTAAAATGTTTGAGTAATTTCCCTTAATTAAGCTCACTTAACCTTCTATAAGTTTTCGTAATTTAAACTTATTTGTCTTATGAAATTTCTTGTGTTGCATATTGTGTAAGTCATGCACCATAGGGTTACACGATCGTAACCTCCCTAAGCTCCATAGTTAATGTGGACTTAATGTGTGTGACTCAACACCTCATGGTCGTGTCTTTAACAAGACAACACCATCGCTTCTTTAGTTGTGCATGTATAACATGCACGATCATGATACCGTAAAATAAAAGCACATATGGTCGTGCACCGTATTCTACTACTGTAGATCTTAGCCAAACAACTGTGGATCTACTCAATTCTCAACTCAAGCGATAACCAAACTCTATCAACATCATTACATCATCAATAGACATGAATTATATATATCAAATTTCTATCAATTAACAGTAATCTTGTCATCAATCACACTAAAAACTCTTAATTCATCGAATCACAACACAAGCACATCTTAAGCATATTTTTATTAGATCATATTATCTCATATCATTAAATTATCATGAAATCAAAATGTAACATCAAAAATATGTACCTAAAAGTAGCATTCCATGAGTCATAGCATATAATTCAGGATTAAGCATGTGATTAACTTAGATCTAAGTGATTTAATTTAAAATAATCACAAATTTATTAAATCTTCCATTATTAACATATAATCATCACAATTTCACATCATTCCATTATAGAACATGTTTTATCATCATTTAATCAGTTATCATAAAAGCAAATTTATCATAAGAAGGTGAAGAAATACTTACTTGTAAAGTTTATGACTAGGCCCTTTCTCTATAGGTGAATGTCACTCTTGAACTCATGTCCCAATTGGCTTTTCCTCTCATTTTGCTCTCTGGTAAAGACTCTCTAAACTCTCAAGAAGGATAAAAAAGAAATTATGAAATTTAAATGAAAATCATGCTTTATATAGTCGTGCTAAAACTATGCTCATGAATGATTGTATAACTTAAGATACATGTTTTAAGATACATGTTTATGCATGATAGAAATTTAAAATTTTTATGCTTTTCTATGTTGTACATATGGTAGCCGCTAAAGGTCACATGTGTACGAGTTATATAAAACTCTTAAATAACCATGCTACTCCTAGGCTTATTTAACTCGATTTTTAACCCTAAAATCTTTCTTTTCTTATCGATTTCTATCCTTAAATGACTATTCTAACCTCTAGTTGTTACACTTTTCTACTCTTATAAAAATTGTCTCTAAAATTACCTACACAACTTTGGAAATCTCACTCTAAACTTTGACTCTATCTTCCAAGTACTCTTTTCATACCTTTGATTCCTTTATAACACTAATTGAATCTCCTTATTCCTTTAGGTCTTAACTCTATGATCCAAAATCTAAATTAGCCTCCCCTAAAAACTTAGATCCTTAGCTAAATCCAAATCTTAAACCTCCAAAACATAAGACTCATCCCTGACATATCTTTTTAATAGAGAAACATAGAAGACATTATAAATTTAATCAATACTGATAGGTAAGACTAACATATAGGTAATACTATTAACTCTCTCTAGTGCCTTATATGGCCTAATAAAAATCGGAGCTAACTTACCCTTCCTACCAAGTCTCACTACATGCCTATAGAAGTAATTCTCAAGAATACCTTATCTTCTATTTGAAACTCTATCTCCCTACTCCTTTTATTAGTATAACTCTTTTATTGATCTTAGGCTTGCCTTATTTGCTGCCTAATCAATCAAATCTGATCAATCATCCTCTAAGTCATCTTAGGACCCATAATAGTCTCTAAAGAATCTCTTTCACCAATCTTATCCCAATAAGGAGATCTACACCTTTTACCATATAAAACCTTAAATAGAGCCATCTAAATAGTCAACTAATAACTATTATTATAAGCAAACTCCATTAAAAGTAGCAACTCAACCTAACTTGACCTATGATTTATACAATAGAACTTTAATATATCCTTGAGAATTTAATTAATCCTTTTAATCAACCCATTAATCTGTAGATGATATGTTGTATTGATGCATAGTTTAATACTTAAAGATCTTTGTAAAATACCTTAAAAAATTGATGGTAACTGTAGCATCCCAAGTTAGAAAAGCCCTTAGGGGAAAAGTTTTGGGGTTAGAAATGAGATTCAGAGAGAGATTGGGAGCCTAGTAAAGTTCAGGGGTGAGTTAGTAAGTTTCCAGAGCTTCGTGGCCTTCGTACAAATCCTTTCGAAAGGATTCGATCGTACGAATACGCGGGAAATGAATTAAGTTTATTTTCCCTTGTGCACACCCGTGCACCCTTGATGCACGCCCGTGCGTGGCCTAGTATATAAGTGAGAGCTGAGAGCTTTAGTTTCTTTTTCTCACCCACTTTAGCCAATTTCATTTCTTTTTCAGCAGCAGCTCCTCCCAACCTTAGAGAGGAGATTCCTCAGCAAATTACTCCCAATCCGGTGAGAGAGCCAAGAGAATAGTTTGAAGGATTAGTTTTCAGAAGCAATGACGCGAGGTAAGTGTTCGCTTACCTTTTCCTTGAGTTTCCCAGCTTGCTTTGTGAGTATTGATGCCATGGATGAGTTATTTGCATGTTGATGAATGTTGGGAATGATTATGTGATGATGCATGTTGAAATTGGATGATAAATTTCCATCCTTGTGCTTTGCATGCATGTTGATCATGTTTTAGTGAGAGAAAAAGCTTGCTTCCATGGTGAATTGCTTGGTGATTGATGCATGTGACGATTGATACTTGAATTGTGTTATATGAAGTGCTGGGAATGCATATTTGGAGTGATTTTGAGTTTGAATACAAATTGGCATGAGTTTAGAGCATTTTCTAGGCTGTGCTCTTGTTGAAGAACAAGACGCTTGCATGGCTAGACGCACGACCAGCGTACGCTGAGGGAGTAGCCAGCGATTTTCAGAGATAGAGATTTGCACCCCAGTTGCCATGGTGTTCCAGATATGGCAGGTGCCATTCAGGGGAGTGTTGGCTGACCAGATTGTATGCCACATGTGCCGTCAGCCAGGGCACAAGATGGCAGAGTGTCCAGCCAGAGGTGGAGCTGGTGTGGGGTCTAGCAGAGGTGGTGCCAGACAGTTCAGAGACAGGAGAGATCCACCCAGAGGCAGAGTTGGTGCAGAGCGAGATGGAGCAGACCTTCCCCGAGCCGGTGGTGGAGCACCTGGAGGAGGTGCTGGTACATCAGGAGGTGGCGGAGGCAGAGCTTGAGTTTATGCTGTCTGCCAGGAGCAGGCAGAGATCATTTCCCATGCAGAGACGGGTCAGTGACTTTATCTTGATACTCTTTTCTGTTTTTGGTTGATTGTGGGGCCACATCCAGTTTTATAGTTTGGAGTGCAGTGGTGAGATTAGGGGTTGACCCTAGTGTGGCCAGTAGGAGTATCCTTGTTGAGATGTCAGATGAGAGTCATGGGGTGAGTTCACAGAGTCCAGAGACATAGGAGACCCAGAGAGAGATTTGAGTCATCCCCTCAGATAATGTCATTGGTGTTTCAGTGATAGAGGATGACATAATGAGGAATGATCAGGGAGCTTTTAAGATAAAAGCAAGGAAGATTTGCGTGGTGCCTAGAGTATGGCCACAACAAGACTGCAACAGTGAACGGGAAACAGAGTTCAAGCCCAGAGAATCAGAGTGCGCAGCGGAAGCCAAGGGATTGATAAGTTAAGCCGAATGGCAAGATCAGCAGTGAGAGAGACAAGAAGCCACTTGAGAGGTAGAGTCTGTGATCGGGGGTAGATTTCCAGAGTTAGCCAGGTAATTCCGAGGTCAGAATTCTTTTAAGGGGGGAGGTATGTAGCATCCCAGGTTTTTCTAGAAAAGCCCTTAGGGATAGAGTTGTGGGGTTAGAAATAAGTCCAGGAATAGGGTGGGGGTCTTGTGGAGTTCAGGCGTGAGATGGTAGTTTTCCAGAGCTGAGTGGCCTTCGTATGATGCCTATAGGGAGGTTTTAATCATACGAAGCGCGGGAAATGGATTTGTATTCATTTTCCCTAGTGCACTGCTGTGCACAGTGCCCTGCACGCCCGTGTAGGTGGGTAGCAGGAGAGAGAGACGGGAGATTTATTAGCTTCTCACCCAGCTTTTCCCATTTCTTCAGCTCAGTTTCTATGTTCTCAGTAGCTCCCAACCCTAGATCAGATTTTCAGTTTCCAGCAGCTCCCAATCCAGCTAGAGAGATCAGAGATTAGCTTGGGTTGGAGTTTCCAGCAGCCATGGCGAGAGGTAAGTGTTTCTTACTCTCTCTTTCAGTTTCCCAGTTTGTTTGATGTGGATGGAAACGTGTGTTTCCATTTCCAGCTTGAGATGCTATGCTTGCATGTGTATGTGATGATGAGATGATGATTATATGTTGATTGCTATGCTTATTTTCCACCCAGAAAACATGCATGCTTTGCTTGTGGGTATTAGAGAGAGAAAGTATGAGTTTGCATGGTGAAATGCATGATATTGGATGGATAATGAAATTGATGATGAGTATGTGATGATTGAAGTGCCATTGATATATGTTTCCAGTTAATTTTAGTTTGGATAAGAATTGGATGTGTTTTGGATGGCCTTCTGTATGTTCAAGCTGGGTGCTCATGTTACAGAACCGGACACACGCCCGTGTGCCTGCAGACACATGCCCGTATGCCCTGGATTCTGCAAGGGCACGCCCGTGTGCACGAGGTGCACACGGCTAGGATTGCAGCTGCACGACCGTGTGTCCTGAGGGCCACGACCGTGTGCCAGCTTTTTCAGTAGAAATGTGCAGCGATTCCAGAGGAGAGCACGACCAGACACATGACCAGGGCACGGTCCCGTGTGTCTGGGCACACGCTCGTGTGCTTTGCTTGGCACGGCCGTGTGTCTCTCCTGCACGACCGTGTGCTTGGCCCACACGCCCGTACGTTCAGTGATTTTTCCCAGAAAAGGCAGAAATTGAATTATAAAGGATTGGTAATCCATCCAAAGGCTAAATGACATCAGATAACAATGAATCCAGATAAAAAATGCAGCATATGCATAACATGACACAACATGTAGCCTGAATGAGGATCCAGGGATCCGAATTCAGTAGATTTCAGCAGTCAAGACCCAAGGTATGGGTTTCAGTTTAGGGTGAACTCGATGGGGCATCGGTGGGACCCAGCTTTCTGACACCAGTCAGAATGCTCAGTAGCAGATCAGTTTCAGCTTTCTAGCCAGTAGCTAGAATGTTTAGCCCACTTGGCTAGGATGCCAAATCCCTGTGTTCATCAGCTTGATCAGCAGCAGGTACCTTCGGGTACATTCAGATATAGATTCAGATGCATGCATCATCAGTTATTTTCAGCTCAGCATGACATGACATCCACATCATGCCATGACTCATTAATAAGCAGGTAATTAGTAATCAGATAACAACAATTCAGAGTAATGAGTTTCAGCGTCGGCAAGCGACTAGATGTATGGATAGGGCCGAGGCCAAGTTTCAGTATATGTTTGTGTGTGTGCTTGTCGCTTGTTTGGGCGGGGGAAGTAAGGAATGCTTACTAGGTGATCTTTATCACTCATCCCTTTCCTTCTTCCTTCCTTTTCAGGTTGTGTGTACTGTTGGCGAGGAGCGGGTGGACCGAGGCTTGCGAGAGGAGACCCCACACACTAGAGATCAGTTGTATTTTATTTTCAGTTTGGACCTGTGAGGTCATGTATATGATGTATATTTTCAGAACAGTGTATTAATGGAAAAAGGCCAGTATGGGCTCATTGTATATTTCTGTTTATTTTTCAGCTTTTGCTTGTATTCAGATTGTACAGTAGCAGCAGTAGGGCTTTTCTTTTCATAGGATTCCAGTCTCGGGTACCCAATTTCCAGTTTATTTAAAAGAAAGAGATTTATTGTTCAACAGCAGGGGTACCGAGGCGGCGGGTCTTACATAGATAGAGAGGAGTATGTCCCTAGATGTCTAGATGAGACAAACAGTAGTTCCCCCGCCCATCCTATGAGTGTTAGTGATAGGCGACGATCTCAGAATGCCTCCCATGTGTCGATGAGACCGGATCAGTTGAGAGAGATGATTGGGGATGTAGTCAGAGAGAGCCTCCAGCAAACTGGAGTGGGTAATGTTCAAGAGCCAGATGGAGTTACTCCTCCTCAGCATGAGAGTTATCAGATTCCGAGGAGAAGACATTCCCAGTCTCAGCATCAGTCGCAGCGACAATATCAGTATCAGTCTCAGCCTCAATCAGTTAGAGAGAGGCATCAGTATCCAGCAGGTTATTCAGAGTACAGTCAGGGTATGAGTACCGAGACAGCCGGTACTAGTTCTTCAGATAGAATTCATCTGATCTACCATCTGCCAAGGTCATTTCAGCCAGCCAAATTAAGTGGATCTAGGGATCCAACAGTGGCAGAGGAATGGATAGAGTCCGTAGAGAATGTGATGGGACTTTACACACTATCAGAGAGAGAGAGAAGGTCAGATATGCAGTGTTCCTTCTCAAGGGTGATGCCAAGGTTTGGTGGGGCCTAGCCAAGGCTACCCTCAGTGAGCAACAGATGACATGGGCTGAGTTCAGACGACTTTTCGATGCAGAGTACAAGAGCATGGAGGTGGTGTATGCTAAGGCCCAGGAGTTCATTGATTTGACTCAGGGGTCCAGTTCAGTCAAAGAGTACACCACTAGATTCAATGCATTGGCGAGATTCGTCCTCAGTTTGGCAGGGACCGAGATGGGCCGAGTACAGAAATTCATCCATGGGTTGCATCCAGTAATTTTCAAGGATGTGATGACAGGAGCAGATCCTCCCCAGAGATTCAGTGATGCATTAAGGAGAGCACTCAGATTAGAGGCCGGATTACAGAGGATGGGTGTTCTGAGTCGAGTAACTGAGAGAGATCAGAGGACAGATGATAGAGACATGGGCAAGAGGCCGATGTCAGTCAGGAGATCTACCCGGGATTTCCAGAGCCAGAAGCAGAGAGTTGTACCCCAGCCATCACAGTGCGGCAGATGTGGCATACGCCATTCGGGAGAGTGTTTAGTCGGCCAGATAGTTTGTTATTGGTGCCATCAGCCAGGGCACATGATGGTAGCGTGTCCAACCAGATGTGGATTTGGTGCTGGACCGAGCAGAGGTGGAGCTGGTCAGTTCAGAGGCCGAGGTGGTCCACCCAGAGGTGGAGATAGAGCAGAGAGAGGTAGAGCAGACTTTCCCAGAGCTGGTGGTAGAGCACCTGAGGGAGGTGCCGGTCCTTCAAGAGTAGGCGGAGGCAGAGCCAGAGTTTATGCAGTCCGCCAGGAGCAGGCAGAGGCCATTCCCCATGCAGTTACCGGTCAGTTACTTTATTTTGGTACTCCTTTATTTGTACTTGTTGATTATGGAGCGACACACAGCTTTATAGCTTGGAGTGTAGTGGAGAGATTAGGGGTTGACCCTAGTATGGCCAGTAGGAGTATCCAGGTAGAGATGCCAGATGGGGGATTTGTGTTGAGTGATAGAGTTCTCCTAGATTAGGAGATAGAGATTATGGGTAGACAGATGATGATTGATTTGATTTTGCTGGAGTTAGCAGATTTTAATATGATTTTGGGGATGGATTTCTTGGGGAGATATAGTGATGAGATAGATTGTGGAAGGAAGAAGGTAAGATTTCACATAGGCCCTGATCAGTTTGTATTTGGTGAGGGCAGAGTTGACAGTCTGATGATCTCCAGTATTCAAGCGAGCAGATTATTGAGACTGGGTTGTGTTGGATACTTGGCCAATGTTGTGTGCAGTAGTTCAATGGGTCCGAGTATCGAAGAGGTGCCAGTTGTCAGAGAGTTTCCAGATACCTTTCCAGATGAGTTGCCAGGATTGCCTTCCGACAGAGAGTTGGAGTTTAGTGTTGAGCTTCTTCTTGGTACGGCTCCAATCTCTAAGGCTCCATACCGGATGGCTCCAGCTAAGCTTCAGGAGTTAAAGAAGCAGTTTCAGGAGTTGACAGATAAGAGATTTATCAGACCTAATTGTTCACCCTGGGGAGCTTCGATTCTATTTATTAAGAAGAAAGATGGGTCGATGAGGATGTGTATTGACTACAGGGAGCTTAACAGAGTGACGGTGAAGAACAAGTATCCCCTGCCCAGGATTGATGATTTGTTTGATCAGTTGAGAGGTGCAGCCGTGTTTTCCAAGATCGATCTGAGATCTGGATACTATCAGCTCAGAGTGGCAGACAGAGATGTTCCTAAGACAGCTATCAAGACCAGATATGGGTATTATGAGTTCGTGGTCATGCCATTTGGGTTGACTAATGCCCCAGCGATCTTTATGGATCTGATGAACCGGGTATTTCATGATTGCTTAGATCGGTTCATGGTGGTTTTCATTAATGACATTCTGGTGTATTCCAGGAGTGTGGCAGAGCATGAGGAGCATCTCAGATATGTGCTTCAGAGACTGAGAGACAGACAGTTGTATGCCAAGTTCTCCAAGTGTGAGTTCTGGCTTGACAGAGTAGCATTTCTGGGTCATGTAGTTTCAGCAGATGGCATTTCAGTGGATCCCAGTAAAGTGGAGGCTATATTGAGTTGGCTAAGGCCAAAGACAGTGAAAGAGATCAGAAGCTTCCTTGGATTGGCAGGCTACTACAGGCGATTTATTGAGGGATTCTCTAGCCTAGTGAGGCCTCTCACTGCCTTGACTAGGAAAGAGGTTCCATTTGTGTGGACAGATATTTGTGAGACACGATTCCAGGAGCTTAAGCAGAGATTGACTAGTGCTCCAGTTTTGGCACTACCTCAGGATGGAATAGAGTTTTATATCTACACAGATGCGTCCCATCAGGGGATTGGGGCAGTATTGATGCAGAGTGGTAGGTTCATTGCCTATGCCTCCAGGCAATTGAGAGATCATGAGTTAAGATACCCTACACATGATCTAGAGTTGGCAGCAGTTGTTTTCGCTCTGAAGATTTAGAGACACTATTTATATGGGGTTAAGTGTAGCATATATTCAGACCATAAGAGTCTGAAGTATTTCCTCACCCAGAGAGAGCTCAATATGAGACAGAGGAGATGGTTAGAGCTGGTGAAAGACTATGATTGTGACATCAGATATCATCCAGGGAGAGCCAATGTAGTGGCTGATGCGTTGAGTAGACGTGTGGCCTTATCCAGCCTTTCAGTTCAGAGAGAGCTGCAGTATGAGGTTGCTAGAGAGCAGATTGAGATTGTGACTACGGGTTTCTCCAGACTTCAGATCAGATCTTC
>JAJEJH010001581.1:0-21750 GCA_026122585.1 Anacardium occidentale
AGCAGCAGGATTTTATTTTTGTAGGATTCTCGTCGCGGGTACCCAATTTTCAGTTTATTAAATGAAATAACAATATTATTCAGCAGCAGGAGTACTCGTGGCGGCGGGTCCTACACAAATGCTCCTTCATATCCACTCTAAAAGATGTCTGAAACATCAGTGTTTCTATATTAAGAAAAAAACATGCACATGTAAAACATTTTCTTAGTTCTTGGAAACATTTCTTTGGCATGTCATGTCATGCTTCTCATACATTAAATTTTATTTATTTAAGTTTGTTACAAAGAATTCAAACTTAATAATTTTCTTATATTCTTTTATTTTCTTCCTATTAATGTTTTATAATTCTATTTTTTTATTCTTAATTATTTTTATAATTTCTTAATTATTCTCATAATTAGCTCTTATTTGTTACTCTTTTAAATTTATCATTTAATTCATAATTTCCTTAATTATATTTTCTAACATGTGCACATGATCATGACTCACCATCTTACGATCATGGCTCTAGTAAGATACATTTTAAGTTGTGTAGTCGTGCATGCATAACATGCATAACCATGATGTTGCCATGCATCACATTCTACCACTATAAGTCCTGACCAAATAGTAGTCGATTTATGCACACTTGCATTTATAGTTCTATTTAAACACTTATAGCAACATCATAACATAATTAACATTAATTTATATCAATAATCTTCAACATACAACATTAAATCATCATCAAAATGTATTTTATCCTAATCTCATCATTTAAACAAAATATAATCGTATGCATGTTCTTATATCTTGATAACATTCTTAAATCAAGCAAACATTATGAAAGCATTTCAAAATAGAAGCAATTTTGTACCAAAAACTGCCTCCACATAATACAAATACATAAACATGGATATTATATAAATTAATCTAGATATACTCAAATTAGATATGATAATCCAAAATCATAATAGTTTTATTCATCATCAGCAACATTTTGCATCATTTAAACATTAATTGTCACTGAATCATCTTCATCATTGATTAATCAAAGATCATACAACACAGTAGCATTAGCAAACACATTTCAGGTTGAGAGATACTTACTTACTAGTTGGTTAGTGCACACACTATCTAGACTTCTCTAATCACAAGGCATGCCTCAACTTGCTCTTTTTCTCTCTTTACTCTCTAATGTTCCCTTTTCAAAACACTCAAAATATAGGAAATAAAAATTGTGCTAAAATTCGAAATAAATCATGCTTTATATAGTCACACCAAAACGCACTCATGCATAATCATGTATGTTCATAGCATGGTCATGTATGATAAAATTTTAAAATTTCTACACTTTTCTACATTATACACGTGGTAGCTCCTAGAATTGACGCACGTATGACCAAATAAAACCCATAAGTAACCATTTTACCCCTAGACTTACCTAAATTTTAAACATAAAAACTACTTTTTCTTACCAATTTCCACCCTAATTACCATTCTTAAACTTGAGCCATTATAACTTTTGCCATAAACTAATTGCTAATGGACATTGTCACAAAGACATATCTCTTAAGCTCAAAAGTGATGAATCCTTTATTGATTTACTATAAACTTTGTATTAATCATAATACAACAAATTACTCAACTTTAAAATACCCTAGTTATAGTAGTACATTTGATGACGACAAAGATAGTCTAGTGATCTTAAGTCAAAGGACTACATGTACCTATCAAGTTAAGTTGATATATATATCCATGGGCACAATCAACACCATTTATATGGAATCTTTTTCAATGGGTTCTTTTAGTGAAAATGACCACTAAATCATACATGTATGTGTGAGACTAGACTATAAGCAATAAAACTTAATCGAGTAAGTCATCGTTACCTTTCGATAGATCATACAACATTATGATAACTTATAAACTATTACTAATGCCCAAGGTTTATAGTGATGTTAGGATTATAAATAGTTTTAGTGTAGTCACTAATAATTGCATTGGAAAAACATGATCAATCATCCAAATCTCTCATCTCAATTCTATCATACTAAAGGCATGTCATACATGTCAAACAATATATAACTAAAACACCTTATTTTATAAATAATTATAATGTATTTTACAAATTGCAATGAATATACAAGTAAATACATAAATATAAACATATACATGGCTATAAGACACCTACCCTTACAATAACACCCCTCTACAAAATAGTGTCATATTACAGATTACTATACCATACGATAGGTGTTATAGGAAGAAAATCTCATAAATTCCCTTTAAAAATGACCTTACTAAACATAATCGATCTTGAGTAAACTTAGGGTCAAATGCATTAGGAGGTATGCAGTAGAGCCAGTTTCTTAAGCTCATTCAAATTTCACCCTATCTTTCATTTATGCAACATAGGTTATCTTTTTATGTAAGTTTGCTTTGGTAATATTAGGTACACACCCTAGATATTCTTTAACATTATTATAGAAATATTTGGCATAAAATAACAATCAAATAGACCATATAAATCATTCTCATACGATATCATAACATTCCATTAAACTTTCTCAGAGATGAGAATGATCAAAACATTCTTAGAGTACCATGGTTTCTATTTGTGTATTTTATATCATTAAAACTTAGCAAATCAATAAAACATAAAGCTAGTTTAATCCATATTTATATGATGATCGCAACAACTAATGTCTTATACTTATACATAACACATATATAATTAACCATTAACACATAAATCACACATTCTACATTCAATCCATCATACTCCAAACAAGATAACTTCAAGCAAACTTTCATACAAGATTAAAGAAAAATTATGAACATAACAGACTCATTTATTTACTTGGTTGCCGATAGCCAAATGGTTTGATGTCAAATCACTTACAAATAGGCTTGCTAAAGAACTTCTCACCTATTGGAAATCACCTTTGTCGGACTTTCTCACTCAAACTTTGAAATCAATAAGGGTTACATTGCTAGGTTTATGGGATAATAGTCCATAATCCATGATAACATGCCTTAAATAAACTTTCAAATTGAAATTGCATGCATGGGTGTGCATCTTCTCATGCAAGGTTGTGCATCACTTAAAATTATTTAATATGGTACAATAACAATCTATCAAACATGGCTTCAAGTGAACAGGTGTGCATGCCTTCATGCACAATCGTTCCTAGACTTAAATACTCAAATTCACACTTAAACCCTTAAGCCATATTTCATACTTAACCGCGCATAATGTAAAATGACAATAATGCCTTTGAAACGTACTTGTGGGTGTTATAAAACACTAATAGGATTAAACAAACATCAACTTCATTCAACTTAAATCAAAACTATAAAGCCAAGTCCTCACAATTTATTTGATATAGGATACTAAAATTCTATAATGACCATACTAAAGCTATGCTCTTTTAGTATAGGAATCTTTTGAAGCTAGTGTCACAAAAAAAAAAAAAAAAAAATCTTTTAAATGCCAGTAAACTTTCTATGGATATTCTTGATAGTGTTTTTTATGGTTTTGAACTATAAACTACACCTTGAAATGGTATGTTAGGTGGAATCTCTCTACTCCTGCCTTGAAGCTCACATCATATGCATTGGACTTCTTCTTCTTAGCTCTCGATGTTGATCTTTAAAAATACTTCGGTTTTTTAATCAATTCAAATGTCAAAACAAATAAAAGGGTAAAAGCACTTATCTAAAAAAAATTCACTACCTTACTTTATTACAATAAAATAAAAAAAGCTAAAATGAAAAATATAAATTTATCCCTATTAAAAAAACCAATTTAGACCCTTTGTGGAAAACATCACAAACCCTTACTAGGTGATAAATCTAACAGTTTCAAGCCAAAAATTGAAAATTGCATCGTAGACTACCTAATAACAGTTTTCAATCAACTAATAATCAATCTCAAATTAAAAAAACATGTCATTCATAAAATGAAATTCCTAAAACTTAAACAAAAAGAAAACATAACAATAAAGGTTAAAACAAAAAGAAAACATAACAATAAACGTTAAAATAATCTATTAAAGCACTTCATATTGACCTTTGAACCTATTTAAAGCAAATTTTGGGAAAGACATTGAATAATTTTTAGTTGAAATCAATAGATAGATTTCATCAGCAGGTGCTTTTTTTTATTTATTAGGGAATGTGGTCAATTCTCATTAAACCTCCTTTATTTATTAGGAAAAATTCAACAAATTACACTTGTTTAGCTATATTCGTATAATCCTCAGAGTGTTAGTTAAATTATATAGACCTCCAGTTTATCTAATTTAATTTATTACCCCAATATATTAATTATTATTTGGTAGTCATGTAATAATATGGCAAAATAATATTAAAATTGCTATGTTTAACATTTAGTTTGTTGGTTTTTTTAAATTTATGTAATTTTTATTATAACAATTACTTCGTATATATAACAGTGTATGAACAGAAATGTTTTCTTTTTCCTTTTTTTTTTTTTTTTAATAAATATTGGTCTCCATATCTTATGGATTACGGAGGTCCTCTTATCCAAGTGGAAGCTGACAATACAGGCCATTTGGGTAAGCTAAGTTATACTGTGATCAAGATTAACTCATCAAATCTTAAGGTTAAATTTTTTAATATTCCCAACTGCCGCAAAGATTTAAAGACAAATTGCATTTCATTTTTAAAAGCATACGACGATTCTTGCGATGCAGATGTAATTCTTGGAATTTGTAGTATTTCAGGTGAGAGGTTGAGCTACCAGTTTCTCGCTATCAAAAAGCAAAGGAGGAATTTGTTTTTTTCTTCGTTTTTCGGTCTACCGAACGTCGCCTGTTCTTCACTTCCCGCATCTATAAAAGGCGCCCTATATTTCACATGAATTATCACTTCATAACCAAAAACTCATCAGTTAAGCCACCTTTTCAACTCAAGCCTTAATCTACTATTTTCCACAATCAATTTCAACAATGGTCAATCTCCGTATCCTATCGTTTATCTTGCCAATTCTGCTCATCACTTTGTCTTCATTAAGCTACGCTGCTAGTTTGGTGGGTGCTCGTCAACTTTTGGAGACACCATTGCCAGAGATACCTAAGCCTAAATTGCCAGAACTACCACCATTACCTAAGGTTGAGTTGCCACCAAAACCTGAGCTTCCGAAGCCTGAGTTGTCCAAAATTCCTGAGCTCCCCAAAGTGCCTGAGCTGCCCAAAGTTCCTGAGCTTCCTAAAGTCCCTGAGCTCCCCAAGGTACCAGAGTTACCAGCAGTTCCCCATTTGCCAGACCTTGAGAAGCCCACATTGCCCAAGGACTTCCCTGTGATCCCTACCCGCTCCAACAGCGATCCCTGAATTAGTCTCTACAATATCTGATCATCTTCATGTGGATGACTTGTGTAGCTTACTTATATTGTTTGAGTGTTCTTCATTGAGCTTGTTGGTTTCAGTATCGGGAGGGCTATTCACTGTAGTTTCTCTCATAAATAATATATATTATATTGTGTTATTTATATTACATTTATTATTAATTTGTCGGTGATTTATGGTTGGCAAAGAGCACGCAAACCCTTCTAATTTTGATAGCGAAAATGTTAAATGATTTCGAGGTTAATTCAATAAGTTTAAAAGAATAAAACTTTCTTCTATAGTAAATTATTTTTCCACCTAGTTTTGGTACTCAACTCTTTGTTCTTAAAAAAAAAAAAAAAATTACTTCTTCTCACCTAAAATCTGATCCTATTTTATACAAAAAATTAATAGTACAAAAATAAAATAATAATTTTATCATCTACAAATTTTGGAAAAAAATTAAAAATAACAATTTTATAAATCAAACCTAAGCATTTTAGATATAATAATTTAACTCCTAAGGAGTTTTGAAAGCATATAAATTAATTACTAAAATATTTGGAAAATCCTATCATTGGTGCCACGTGAATCCAAAGTTGTGAAAGTTTAAACGTGGCACGTTAAAAGTTTAGATTGATTTGACACTTTAATAAAAAATATAATACAAATGTTTTTGCTTTTATTGAATTGCAATGAAAGCCGATTTGTAATGGATGCTTTCAGACACATGACTTGATTCATGTGTTGCTTAAATACTTAGCTGCGCGAATGCTTCTTGTCATTAATACTACTAACATGTCGCCAGTTTCAAAAATCTACGTCAAGGGATGTAATTTCAAGAATAAAATATAGGTTAAAGTTTAATTTTCTTTTTTAAGTTTTATTTAAAAATAGAATAATATTTGATTAATTTTTAAAAATTTAAATACTTATTTATTGATCAAAATTAATAATTAAATTTAATAATTAACAGTTAAATTTTAACAATAAAAAATCATTTTTATACTTTTAATAAAAAGAATTCAAAAGTAATAAAACATAATTTATAAAAATATAAAAAATTATTTAAATATTTAAAATGAAATAGTATATATTAAAAATAAAAAATTATAAAAATAAACTAGTGATAGTGACTGTCAAAAAGTGAACTAGGTGATGAAAAACGACTACATAGTTCACAGGAGAAACCGTTAATAGTCAGATCCAAGTATCTTCTTTATTGGTTGGTTATCTCAACCATCAATAATGGCTAAAAACGATTGAAATGAATATATTCAATCATTTTTTTACCTTCATTGATAGAAGAGAATATTATATTTGGCTGTCTCCTTCAAAAGAGGCGGCCAAAGTGAATTAGATAATCGATACCAATTACCTAGTTCACTTTTAGGCAGCCATTACCATTGGCATCGGTGGTAGTGACTACTTTTATTTTTTTTTATTTTTTAACTTTTTCTATATCTTTTAAAATTTTTATTTTATATTTTTAATATGTAAATAATATTTTATATTTTTATAATAATTTCTTATTTTGTAGTAAGGGTATTTTGGTTATTTAATTGAAAATATTAACAAAATTAGATGAAAAAAATGTTTAACAAGTGGGTATTTAAGTTTTAAAAGTTGATAGGTATCATTTTGTCTTTGAGCTAAATCTTGGGTGGGCATAAATTCTTTTCTCTATAATCTACTTTAAATACAGATAAAAAGTATAGATCATGATATACCAATTTTATATTGCAGTCTGATCACATTAAAGTTTAAAATGATTTTAATAAATGCCCAAAATATCTAATCTTATCATAATATGTTAGATACTAGTACATATATATACCAATTTTGCATGATCAGTCTAGTAGTACACCTTTTCATTTCTTTATTCACACGATCATGTTAGAAATACAAGCATAACATGCTTTGAATTGAGAACCTTGACTGTCATGCACGATGAGGTTATATGATTCAAAAGGTCTTGTTTCTTCACAAGATACTATGCACAATTATGTGTCATATTTGGACACGATTGTACTGTTAACTTTTGACCTTTTGACTCAACACGATAGATGTTGGTCGTATTGATCCTCAAATGTGCACATATGATCATACACTAGTACTACACAATCTTGTTGGAATTAAAAATTTTTCTAAAAATTACAGGGCTTGGCACGGACAATGGATACAACCTCATGTTTAAAATACTTGAATTAAATTATAACTGCGCATGGTTGTGCTTAATAAGCACATAGTCATGTATTTCCTGAACCTCGTAAAAATAAAAGTCAAGGCCTTTTTGGTCATGAACCAAGTCATCCTATGGATAAATTAGTTTTTTAACGTATTTTTATTATCGTCAAACCACCAAAGATCCAACAATCTTCTTTTTTTTTATTGATGATAAAAATATATTAAATTTGTCAAAGTTTGATTAAGCAACACACACTCACAGTTTGATAAAAACAAGTTTGCATTCCTCCTTGCTAAGTGTTCTTACTTTTTCATTCATTTAAGGTTCACTGTACCAAGTTTTTTTTTTTTTTTTTAATCATTCTAAAGCAAATTGTACCATCTCCCTCTTTTTGACATTAATCAAAAATAATTTGATAAAGTCTCCTCTATTTTTCAAAGATTTCTTTTTTTCAAAACACAAAAGAAAATACTCCTAATAATCAAATTAAGTCATCATCAACCAACTTCAACTCAACAACCACAACATCATATAAACAATATCAACACAACAATCATCAAGATTAATATCAATGGATCCAAAATCAATATCAAGGCAAACAACTAATATTCATAAACAAACCAAAAGGAAAGTGAAAAACTAATAATAATTCTTCAACGTTAGTTATGTACCTAAAATATAAATCAATATATGCATGAAAGGCAATGTGAATATGATTATAATACATGAAAATTGATAAAATGCATGAGAAAAATCAATCTTTAATTGCAGGCACATCGCCTAAAGGTGGAAGAATTTAAGACCTTATAGCTTAGACTTTGGTCTCTAACACATCATTAAGGAAGGCAAGTCAACCTAAAATTTCACCTTTAAACATATTTGAACTTTCCTTTAAATGAACCAAATTTTTCGCTGAAGGTGTCAAAAAAGCCTTGGAAGGATTGCATGAACTCAAATAATCACTGTGACTAAAATAAATTGAGCCTTGGGACCAACCTTAGCTCAAACTTGTTATCTATACCTACCACAAGTTTCTCTAGCACCGGTTGAAGAAGCTATATCATAAATGTCTAGAGCATAAAGAAATTCATGATATATTTATAGTGTTTTAGGGGTGACAATGACTAATTTATCTTTATTATGTGCATATTTCGAAATCATGTGTTCTTTTTGTTGTTGTACAAATAAAGACAAAAATCATGATACATTGAGAGAAAAAGAGCAAAAAGATGCTTAGATACAACCAATTGGTGTTATAAGTCAAGTTCAAACTGAAACAAACCAATCTAATAAAGAATGGCTAAGGCAAATGCCCATATCATAACACCAACCTAAGAGCAAATTTCATGCTATGGTATGACACCACAAAAACTTGTTGTCATGACACAGATATGCCATTATGACACATCAAAAAGCTAAACTTAGGGTGTTATGACATGAAACCAAGACCAATTCTGGTGTCATGACATTAATAGAGAAATTTGTGATATATTCATAATGTTTTAGGGGTGAAAATGATCATTTTACCTCTATAATGTGCATATTTCAAAGTTATGAGTTCTTTGTGTTATTATTCAGGTAAAGATAGAAATCACAACACACCAAGAGAAAAAGAGCAGAAAGATAAGAAGATACAACCAATTACTGTTATGAATCAAGTTTGGTGTGAAATGAGCCAATCTGATGAAGAAATGGCAATGGAAAGTGCCTATGCCATAACACCAACTTAATAGCAAATTCCATGCTATGGCATGGCACCACAAATGCTAAGCGATACAACATAGATATATTGTTACAACATAGTAGGAAGCTAACCTTAGGGTGTTATGGCATGAAACCAAGGCCAATTCTGATGCCATAACACTAGAAAGGAAAATAAAAAAAGTTTTTTTCCAATTAGGAAAAGGACACTTACTCTAATATAAAAAGAAGAAACAAAAGAAGGTTTGTTTTTTTCACACTTATTTTGCACTTTTAGACTAAGAGAGTTTTTTGGCAAAGGAATTAAAGCAAGGACTTGAAGATAATCAATCTGAGTGAAAGTTTTGAAGATTGAAGATCAAGATTCAAATTAACACAACATACATGAGATTTCAAGGTAATTTTTGTTCTACAATCTTAACTTTTGTAATGTAAATTAACATGATATTTTTAAGTCTTTGTGTATTTCATCTTATGACTATGAACTAAACTTTCATTACTAGGGCAAAAATGTAGTTTGCTTGTAAACTCAATTGTTGATAATGATGTATGCAATTTGAATTTCTATACATTGAGTAATTATGATTATGCTTAATGCTTTTGAGTGATTAGCCATAATTTAGCTAATCATCAGGTCTATATAAGATTGAAAAGTGACTTAGTAAAAATAAATTTGAAAGAGTTACACAGCGTATGTGATCTTGATGAATTATTAATCATTAATGCTTCCTTAGCCATTGATAGATAAGGATAGGTTAATATCAAGCCAGAGCTTTTATTAATAGTATAGAGAATTCTATTATCAACAAAAAAAATTTCAAATGAATTACCAGATATTAATGATTGTATGAACAAGCAGATTAATCCTCAGTTCTAGTTTCTTAGATCCTACATTAATCCTTAGTTCTAGTGTCTTAGATCCTATATTAATCATTCATAGTTGTTGATTTTAATTTCTTTAAATTAGCGCCTTAGTCAGTTGTTTCAATTAGTTACTTAGTAAATGTCATTCCTATTAAACCCAAATAGACTAATGACAATAAACATAGAAGGGGGTGAACAGGTTTATTAAAAACCTTTAGTAAACTTAAAAATTCTTCCTATTCACTAAACAACCAACCAAACAATATAATATATCATTCAACAAAATTAGCCAAGCAATCAATAATGTAAAGCGTAATGATAAATAGAGAAAGGGATAAATATGCTCAACTGATTTTTTATAGTGTTTTAGAACTTTGACCACAAGTCTTCTATGTCCACTTTTTTAAACAAAATCACTTGAAGTTTCCACTAGTTAAATCAGGATTGAGTCTAACCACTTACATTAGTTGATTCAGGATTGTGCTTATATTATAATTTTGATTCAAGAGAGTTTCGCCCTTAACACTAGTTATACGAGATTACGCTTAATGTGTTAATAAGAAAAAATACAGAAAAGATATTACCTCTCTAAGGCTGATGTACAAGTTTACATAAACAAATATCTCTCAAAGAAATGCAATGAAAGTAATGAGAGATAAAAAGTGAGAATAAGAGAAAATTAAAGCTTAAGTAGTTTGCATATGTTCTCCTAATCCTTTTCACTTCAAATGGGCTCTAATTTATACTTGATTTCTTGCTTGAATTGGTAAGGAGTCGTTTCTATAAATTTTTATCTGTTAGGTAGGTTGAAAAAGATACATTTGCCATTAATTTTCCAGGTGCACAACCATACTTATCGGGTGCACGATCATGTTCTACATTTATGGCCTCGAATAGACTCCCAATGATCAAATTTAAGATACGTGCTAACATTTCATGATCGTGTGCCTATGATGCATAGTTATGCTTCATATCTTCATATTTGATGCTGGAAACTCCAAAAGCCTACATGACTTCTAAGCACTAGCATCACACAGTATTAACACAACTTTAAAATTGTTTGTGCATAGTTGTATGCCTTATATGCATGATTGTGCATTGTTGATATGTCTTGGAAAGATCCTTGCACGATCAACCTTGCACAACTTATATGGTAGTGCGTTTTTTATATTTCATCATATGGTTGTGCATGTATATGATACACAGTCATACATTGACTGATGATGTTTGACCCTTTACACAATAACGCAGCATGGCTGAAGGTCTCATGCTCTTCTTGAAATGCATTCACATGGTTGTGTGTCTAACTTGAACACGGTCATACGTTTGACCATCCATGTTTGACATAACATGATACTATTATATGACTAGAATACCCTTACATCTTCATAAAATCTTCTAACATGATCATGTCTCAAAACCTGACATAGTCATGCATTTGAATTTTATTTGATGACTTGGCACGATAAGCTTACATGGTTGCACTAGTCGTGTTGGACCCATGTAATATATATACATGGTCATGTGTGACGTAAACACGATCGTATTGGACCTAAAATTTTTTTAACAAAATTATAGATCCTAACACAATTAGCAACACAGTCCCATGTTTTTTCTATAGGAGTTACAAAATAACTATGCAAGGTCATGCTATAAATGCAAACAGTTGTGTGCAACCTGAAACCTGCAAAAATAAAACTGTTTCCCTTCTTTTGTCATGAGACTACTTATGGAATGGATAAATTAGTTATTTTATCATATATTTATTATCATCAAAACATCAAGGGTTTAACAATTTCCCCCTTTTTGATTGATGATAAAAATATGAAACATTTAGTTAAAATTGTTTATAAAAAAAAATTCATTTAAGCTCCCTTTTACTTTAAGCTCTATTTTTAATTTCCTTTAAATTCAAATTTTAACTTACTTTAACCTATTCTCCCCTCTTTCTTGACATTAATCAAAATTATTTTGATAGATTTCCCTTGTTTTTTGGATATTACCCAATTCAAGACAGAACAATTGCACACCCTAACATATATCCATTCACCAATTATTCTAGGCCACGACCATCAACATTTCAATCATCAAATGTCTATCATTAATATATATTCAACAAGCAATATTTACTTCATCATGCATATATCCATCAATCATCATATATATTCATTAATCATCATATATATGTATTCAAGGTAATAAAGAATCATCATTCAACAAAAACATCAAGCAATATCAATATCCATATGTCCAATGATCAAAGTATCAATGTAATAAAAAATAATCAAAAGCAAACCAACAAAATAGTAAATAAGAAAGGCAGAAATCATGCAAAACAAATGATGTTCCTTAAAAAGATTGGTGAGAGAGATTCATAAGAGGTAGCCATAAGACCAAAAATGACTCAGATGATGATTGAACAGATCAGAGTAATCAGATAGAGAATTAAATAGGCCTAGGATCGTCAAAAGAGTTATACAGATCATAGACGTAGCGAGATAAAGTTTAAAGTTGGAGACCACGTGTTTCTAAGAGTTGCTTCCTATAGGCATGTCCTGAGATTTGGTCAGAGAGGCAATTTACCTCTAAAATTTATTGATCTTTATGAGATTTTGGAGTGAGTTGGCAGAGTTTTTTACAAATTGGCCTTACCAGCTAGTATGAACATGATTCATGATGTGTTCCATGTATCTTAGCTGAGGAAATATGCAAGAAATCCTTCACACATATTTCAAATTTAAGATTTAGAGCTAATAAACAATCTAAGCTATTAGAAGAGACTTGTTCAGATTTTATATTATAAAGTGAGGACCCTCAAAAATGGAGAGATACTTTTGGTTAAAGTGTTATAGACGAGTCAGAGAATCGAGAAAGCTACTTAGAAGGTTAAGTCTAAGATGAGAACGAGGTACCTAGAGTTGTTTAAGTAATTCCAGGGATGAAATTTTATTAGAGGGAGTGAATTATAATAGCCCAAGGGTAGAATTATCGTTTAGGTTCTGAAACTAGGGGTTAAAAAGAGATTTTCAGATAGAAAACTAATTTGAAAGTGTTTAAGGGTAGAAGAGTCATTTAGGAGCCTTTTGTGGCTTGTACATAGATATTTTGAGAAGAATATTTCATGTATGGCACGAAGAGAGAGAGAATTGAGATTTTTCTTACATACACGATCGTGTGTCTTGGACACATGCCTCTATGTCAGGTGGGAGGCATCATAAATGTTTCGTTTTCTTATTTTTGTCCAATTTATTTTATTTAGCTTTCTTCTCTTCTCTATTTTTCAACAAATACTAGGCTAGAAATCATCTAACCAATTACCATAAACCAAGTTAGGATCCATATGTGGTTAGAGAGAGAGATCCAGACACTATGGCAAGAGGTAAGTATTTCCTTACCTCTTTCATTTGGTTTTTGCATGATTTGCTAATTTGAGTTCCCTCCATGTGTTTATTAAATGTTGAGAATGTGTTACAAATTGATTTGATAATAAAATGAGACATTTGATGATGATTGATGAGTTATTATAAGATGCTTTGATGATTATGTAATTGGGTATGTATTCATGAAAAATGTGTGATTTTAACATGCTTCATGGTGAATAGACAGCATGAGCATATTTATTGGTTGATATATTTGATTGAGTTGTGGTTATGATTTGAGTTGAGGAATATGGGATTTCTATGTTTCCAGATGTTATTTGTCGTAAAGGAGTTGAGCACACAACTGTGTACCCAAGGATATATACCTGTGTGGTCTCTTTTTTCTACATGAATATGGCTTTACATGGCACTTGTATACGTATGAAAATCCAGGCACATACATGTATAGTTGATACACACGCCTGTGTGCTTATTCCCAAATTTACATGCCCATATAAGCAAGACACGAGAGGTTGTTTAGGCAGTTATAAGCTCATATAGTGTGGTACATGGCCTTATCCCTTAGATGCACACCCATGTGTCCGTACCACACGCCCCTACAGCCAACTTTGATTTTCAGATTTATTTCAGAAGCTAGCATGACCAATGACACAGCTTAAGTATGGCCTCGTGTGTTTCCCAACATACCAGTGTGTTTGGCATTACATGCCTGTGTACGTTAAGAAAAACAGAAAAACAGTTTCAAAGCATTCTTAAAGCAAAGTTAAGTATTTTAAGCTATTCCTGAGCACCAAAAACCTATAATAACAAGATATAACAACATATTATGCATGATTATTAGAGTATTGAGCATGGTATGTCAAATTAAAAAAAAAAAAAAAGAATCCTGAAACTTAAACAAAATCAAACATAATGAAATACTTTAACATAATTGGTTAAAGCACTTCAGACTAACCTTTGAACTTATTCAAAGAAAACTTTGGAAAGATGTTCAATAATTTCTGGCCGAAATCAACAGACATCATTGGTAGGCGAGTTTTTCTTCCGGAGACGCAATTCAGATGCGATCAACAGTTGAAGAGTCCAATTAGATAAGCTGAGTTATCCTGAATGATCAAGTTTAGTTCATTAAATTTTTAGGTTTAAACTTTTAATATTTCCCAACAGCAGGAAAGACTTAAAAGACAAATTGCATTTCTTTTTTACACGGACACGATCATTCTTGTGATGACCATGTAAATCATGGAATTTGTAATATTTCAGGTGAGAGGTTGAACAACCACCAAAACACAAGTGTCTCTCCATGAAAAGCGAAGGAGGAATTTGTTTTTTATTTCCTTTTTGGTCTGCCTAACCCCGCCTGTTCGTCACTTCCTATATCCATAAAAGGCTCCCTCTATTTCACATGAATTATCACTTCACAACCACAAACCGATCAATTAAACCACCTCCTCAACTCAAGCCTTAATCTACTATTTTACATAATCGATCTCAACAATGGCCAGTGTCCGTATCCCATCATTTATCTTACCAATTCTGCTCATCACTTTGTCCTCATTAAACTGCTATGCTAATTTGGTGGTTGCTCGTCAACTTTTGGAGACACCATTGCCGGAGATACCTAAGCCTAAATTGCCGGAGCTACCACCGTTGCCTAAGGTTGAATTGCCACCAAAACCTGAGTTGCCCAAAATTCCTGAGCTCCCCAAAGTGCCTGAGCTCCCCAGGGTGCCAGAGTTGCCAGTGGTTCCCAAATTGCCCAAGGACTTCCCTGTGATCCCTACCCATTCAAACAACAATCCCTGAATTAGTCAGTATAATATCTAATAAACTTGATGCCCGTGATTTATGTACTCTATTTATATTGTTCAGGCGCTCTTACTTGAGCTTACTGGATTCAGTATCAGAAGGGCTATTCATTGTAGTTTCTCTGAAAAATATTATATTATATAATATTATTTATGCATACAATTATTATTAATTTATGACTTTTGTTTAAGTTTCTCATATTATATTTGTCAGTAATTTATGGTTGGGAAAAGGCATGCAAACCCATTTAATTTTGATTTGGAAATGTCAAATGATTTTCGGGTTAATTAAATAAGTTTAAACGAATAAAAGAATTTTTAAATTTCCCTTCATAAAGGAAATTATTGGAGGCAAGCAGAAAACCAAAACCATCGGAGACCTGACGATCCAATTTAAATTCCAATTCAAAATTTTATGGCACCAGTTCTAATTCTACGTCTTTTAGGAAACGGTGAGTCTAATTTTAGCTTGGAACCATAGTCTAAAATTAGAATTGGAAGATAAATCGGGTACTCATAATCAAGTCTCCGAAACCATAACTAGGAACTAAATATTTTATGCGGATTACAACTAAACTAAATTAAGACTGTATATACAAAAACATAACTAAAACTGAAACTTAAATATTATATAAATCATAACTAAACTAAATTAGAATCGAGTGCTCAGAACTTATATCGGTTCCGATTCCAAATATAGGAACCTGTTGGTTCCGATTTCAATTTTGGCTCTTACATTTTTTACACGACCGGACCGCTCACCATTAAAAATTGTAGTATTCATTCCTTCCATCCCTCCCAAATCTAGCATCTTTATAATTGGCATTGGCAACATCAACTCTTACATTTTCAACTTGTTATTTGCTTCAATTTCATCAGTTTGTAGACCTTTGGATTATTATTTTTAATAACTGTTAAAACATCTTTTACATGTATTTTAACTCATTTATTGATACCATTATTTACTCTTTTCTTTTAATCCTATTTTTATTCTTTGTTTCTATTCAAATATAAATTTTTTATCAAAACGAAATAAATTTTACTATTATATTACACCATATAACTAATTAATTAAAACAAAAAAAATTAATTGAAAATACCAAAATAGACTATTTTTCGTTTAATATTAATTTTTTCAGTTTTGCCGTCGTCGTAGTCTGACGCCCATTCGGAAGAAATTCAATACAGGTGTAAATAGGAATAAGTTTGCCTTCATAGGGCGAATAACTATATCCCACCTAAGCTTTATTGAAATGATTCGTTTTTATTCAAGTTTAAAAATTTTAATGTCGTTTGTGGGTTAAATTTGTTAATAAAATTTTTTAATTTTTTTTTTAAATTTAGTGAAATTAGAAAAACACCCTTTATTTTCACAAAACTAAATTTCAGTTTAGTCCAAAAAAAAAAAAATATATAATATTTTATTATAAAAATTAACTCTAAAACTTTATAAAAAATAATCCTAAAATTTATAAAAAGCCTCCCAACAAAATTTATAAGTCCGCCTAATTTTTCCTCCCCATAAGTACATGATTCTTAACAAGCTATTTCGTGCATGATAGTGAAATCAAGTATCACATCGGGCATAGAAAATTTAAAATTTTATTTCATATATTATCACTTAAAAAATTATCATAAATAATCTCTAAAATTTAAAAATTTTTCAAAAACACCTCTACTAGATCATCACTTATCTAGAAAAATGCATTGATTAATTTACGTAATATGTATCATATTATATGATACACTCACTATATTATATTATTCTTTTATACATTTTAAAATATGTATTTTTTTTACTTATATTAAATTATATCATACAATATATATCATATATTTTAGAATACTAATAACTATGATTTGGTGGTAACTAAGAAATTGACGGACTTTCGAATCATATCAAACTAGTCCTACGATATTTTGACAGTGAAAGTAACGAACTCTATAATTAGACTTCAATATTTTCTAACTGTTAGTGGACTTAGTAGTAGTCCAGTATAAAATCTAGTCTTTCAACCAATTCATTAAAAATTAGAAGTCACTTGTCTTTATGAGTTCTTTGCTTGTGTTTTCCACCATTATGTTGAGGTTCATATAGTTGATGAGGGTGGATGATGAATTGAGGTAAACAGTCGTATTCTATTATTCAATGTTTCTAAAATCATAGGCTACCAAAATTAAATTCGTTGTCAACTTCTTTGATTTTGTTGTTGTCTCATATTTCCTCCTTTAATTTCATTTAGGGTTATATTTAAATTCTTTTTTAAGTTTGATTTGAATAAACTCAAAACAAATTGTTCGAATTCAAATACGAATACGAACTCAAACTATGATTTTAAAAATCGATAAATATGAATTTGAATATGAATTGTATGAACGGAATACAAACATGAATTCAAATTTACATTAAAAATTTGTTAATTATATTTTATTAATTATAATTTTAAAAAATATAAATATAAATTATACGAATCGAATAATAATAGTATATAAATACGAACCTCAACCTCGCTATAAAAAAATTTAGTAAATATGAATTCGAATATGAATCGAATCATAATGAATAAATTTGAATATAAATATATATATATATATATATGTTCATATTTAATTTAATTCGAATTCAACCCTAATTTCGTTACCACCTTGCCTCTCCTCTCCGCTTTTGCCATTGTGTCATCTCTCCTCTTGGATTTCGTAGTTGACTTCTCCAATTAACCTTGCGTGTTTTCCGATGACCAAAAAACTAGAGAGGAAAAAGAAAAGGATGGGAAAGAAAAAAAAAATTAGTTAAGAGAAAAAATGGATTTCTTTTGTATTATTAGGAGTGTGTGTGAGATTAACCTTAATTATCTATTATACAGAACGATTAAAATATTTTTAACTATAAGACTAATATTTGAATTTTATGGGTAAAAATAAGTATTTCAAATTTAAAAGAGTGAAAGGGTAGCTCCTCACGAGTGATTCTTCCACAGAGGATCTGTTGTGTTGGCATATACAAAGGCTTGACGAAAGGTCTGAAACTGGTGTCTGGACGTGGCCCGTTAGGAATTAAACAAATTTTGGTCCTGAGATGTGGCCCAAGTAATAATATGGTTCTGTTCAATTTGATAGTAACATTGTAGATCCCTGTCAAGTCAGGCACGAGCATTTTAGATCATTTTTTTTTTTTTTTTGGTAAATACATAGAATACCCTTAATCTTTGTAACAAATGGCTCTTTCCAATAGTTTACCAGAATATCAGTTAGTAGCCAATGACTTTTCTATAATTCTATTAATTTCTACAAGGACCTGAAAGACCAGAATGTCTTTGACTCCAATAATCATGTTCAAAGAAGATTGCTTCAGTGGAAGGTGTTTAGATTGATAGATCAGCAACTTAGTGCAAGCTGTTAAAGCTACAAACAGTTTACACTTAATGTTCGATAGTGCTCTACATTTTTCTGCAACTACATTACTTTTGTAAAATCACTCTGTTGGGAAGTAAAAGCTTATTTAAGAGTTATAATAAAATGAACATGGCATGTATATGGCCACTTTTTACATCTTTTTTTGTTAGAATTACTAAAATTAAAGTATTAATTATGATATTTATCTAGAGGGTTAAAATGTTCTTTACATTTTGTAAGGATAAATTTGTCTTTTGATAATTTGTAAAAAAAAGTTTACATTTTACGTTTGATTGGCACATAAGAAAAATGATCTTTTAAAATGCAAAAACTTAATCTCTAAATTTTACTGATCAATTATTCATCTCATTAAAAGGTTTCAAAGCATATTTGAAAACACTAAATTTCAATATAAAGAAAGACGACGTACTAGATAAAGAGTCGTAGAAATTGATTTCAAGAACCCAAAAAGAATTTCATGATTACATAATTATTCATATGTCAACATCATAAAATAATCAATTAATGTCATTTAAATATTTATTTTCAATGAATTGGAAACTAGACATACACATGTACGTAATTATTTAATATTATAATTATATGTATTTATAATAAATATTGATTTAAGTATTATGATAATATATGGGTGTTACTTTATCTTTAGTTCAAAATCAATTATGTAGTTATATATTATTATTACTATTTAAATTAGTACTTATTTTAAGTGTATACAATTTTATTGATTATTTAATTAAATTTTTTTTCTTACTCTTCGAATACAAGATAGTACAAAAATAAAAGGAGTGGTTTGGGAATTCATATCAAAATATGTAACAATTATTTAACTTTCTATAAAAAAAAAAAATCTTAACATGTTGATAAATGAAACTTTTTTATGATTAGAAATCAAAATAATTTAGATATAACTTTAATATATGTAACGTTTTCTATGCTTCAAATATAACTTGTAAGATTTGAAATTGGAAATTATAGCACTACAAAAAAAAAAAAAAAAAACTGTATTTAACATTGGAATTTTAACACTGAACTGAATCCGATGTTAAATAGAATTGTATTAACATTGTATTAGATTAGAAAAATATTGACATCGGATTTGAATCGGACAAAATTAGAATTGACATAATTCTAATGCTAATTTAATTCTAACTAGCCTCGTATATTTTGTTTTAATTCTAATCCGATTCTAATTAGAATCGGATAAGTTTCGATGTTAAATTTTAATTAGTTTATTTTAATAATATGATTTTAATCCGATTCTAATTAGTTTATTTTTATGATTCGTAACTAATCTAATGCAATCCAATTTTAATTAGAATTGGATTAGAGTCAGCTTAGTTCCGATTCCAATTTTTCCAAAAAGTAGAGGATAAAATCCGATGCTAAATTTTAAAATCTGAATCTCTCCTTCTCTATTTTGTCTCTACGCTGCAAAATCCCTAGTTTCCAAATTATCAAACCCTAATCAGCCCATTTTTGTGGCAACACAAGCTCCGGCCTCCGCAATCCGATCGACGCTCGCACCAAGGTGTGGCCATCCTTCCTTCCCGCTTCTTTTCGTTGTAGCCTGTCTATGTCTATCAACTGTAAGCACACTCTTCTATGTCAGCTGCTATAGCATTAGCCCACTATTCATTCATTCATGTCACAACAATCCAATTTATAGCTCTGCAATTGGAAATGCAAATTATTGGTGCCAAATCAAAGATGTAAACACATGAAAGCAAGCACGTAATTTATATTTTTGAAAATATGCAATGGCTTCTGTAAGGTTTTGGAGGAATCAATTAGACAAATAAGAGTTTGTTAAGGGTCAAGAGAATTCCCTCAAGACTACTGACTAAAAAAGTAGAGGAATTTTGAATAAGATCAAGGTGACCCTATCCATTTAATCATATAAATCGTTATACAGTAGATTCACATTAATTTACCTAAATTTTGGATATGAACAAGATCACTATCATTTGAATTCCATTCTTGTCTCGCGAAATATTGATCTTTCCCTTGCTATTTGATCGAAACTGATATCAAATTAATAATTTATTTTTGGAATTAAATTTGCAGATACATTTTCTGATTTTCATACGCAATTCTATTGTCAAACTTTTTCTTTCATCTTTAGTAATATGCTACTAATCAATAATTAGTACATCATTTACCACTTAATTTAATTATTCACATGCTAACATACCTAAAAACAATGACATATATCTCTTAAGATCTGGATTAGAGACAGAGAATTAGAGGATACATAGTATTATTGTATTTTATAATATTTTGAAAAACCAGACAAATCTGAGTGATACCAAATTGGGTGAGTTTCATATAGTGTTAGAAACTATCAAGAAAGAACATTGCAAAATTACAAAGACACTTAGAAAGTGTTTTGGTTAGTATTGATGTTGATGTTGAGAGTATTTTGGTTATAATTAATATTGACTATAATGAATGTTAGGAGTGTTTTGGTTACAATTAGTATTGACTATAGCGACTTATATTGATGCTACCATTGCACTGCAAGAAAAAAAAAATCCAATAATTTGGCAGAGTTAGTTTGTATGAATTATATTGAAAGTGTAATGCATTAGCTTGTTGTTTTGCGTACTATTTTTATTAATATGATCAATGTTGGAAATGTCTCAATAATATATTGATGTTCCACTATGAGCAAAAAAATTTAATCATTTGATAGGACTGATTTGTATGAATTATTATTGTAGTATACACAAGTTGTATAGAAAATACGTGATTGCATGACTCAATAATGTCATTATTATAGGTCAGAGTAAGGGAAAAAATGAGTTGCGATCATCAGTAGATGTATGATAGATTTACCAATAAGAAGACATTAATTATCCATATGCTAACATATATAAAAACAATAACATATATCTCTTAAGATCTAGATTGGAGAGATGGAATTAGGATATGTAGTATTATTATATTTTGTAATTATTTTAGAAAACCAAACAAGTCTAGGTGATAACAAATTTTCTCAGGCGAGTTTCATATAATGCTAAAACTATCAAGAAAGAATATTACAAGATTACAAAGATACTTAG
>JAJEJH010001582.1:0-21719 GCA_026122585.1 Anacardium occidentale
AGTTGTTTTAACAGCTTATTAATAGGCTTCCTTCAAAATCACTTGGGAATAAAAGTCCAGCTCAACTTTTTTCTAAAATTTATCCAAACAATGTTTTTCATTCGACTATTAAACTCAAAATTTGTGGTTGTGTCATTTTTTTCCATATTCATAAGCAAAATAGAACCAAATTACACCTAAGAGCATTGACGTAGATTTTTTTGGGATATTTCAATTCTCAAAAGAGGTAAAAGTCTTATCACCCAGCATCTCAAAAAATGCTTGTTTCCATGGATGTAACATCTAATGCATCAAAGCCTATTTTAAACTTAGTCTAATAACTATGAGGGGGAGATTTCTAGCAATAGTTTGAGCTAAATCTAGATCCTCATCCTTCAATTATTATTTCAAGGCTTGATCTAAGTCCAAGTTTCTCTAGTCCTAAGATATCTTCATCCCCTAATATTGAATGTGAAAATAATATGAAAAAGCCGTAAAAAAAAAACAAATCATGAGATCTTTAAGAAACAGTATAAGAGCCTTCTCAAGAAGGAACACTGCATCCTCTCTAGTGCATGACCAATCCTCTGAACTAGAACCTGTGAATGAAGGATCTAGTCTATCCCCATGTATGAACTTTGAACCCAATATATCTGCTAGTTCTAATGATCTTGACCTTCCCATTGCTTTGAGAAGAAGAACTAAAACATGAACACATCACACCCTTGCACATTTTATCTCCTATCATAAACTCTCTCCCCAACACAAAAGCTTTCTCATTACCATTTGTTCCATTAACAGACCAAAAAATGTACAAAAGGCTTTGAAAGACAGGATATAGATGCAAGCCATGAAAGAGGAGATACAAGCACTTGAGAAAAATGAAACCTAGGACATTGCTACAAAGCCACAAAGTGTGGTTCCAATTAGGTGTAGATGGGTGTATATAGTAAAATACAAAGCAAATGGGTCTTTGAAAAGGTGTGAGGCAAGATTGATGGCTAAGAGATAACACAATAATATAGGATTGAATACTTAGAGATCTTTGCACCTATAGCAAAAAAGAATATTGTTCAGGTCTTGATATTACTGGCTACAACTTATAATTGGAGTTTGTAACAATTTGATGCGTAGAATGCTTTTTTACATGGGAATTTACAAGAGGAGGTCTTTATAGAGTTACCACTTGGATTTAATCATAATGCTGGAAAAGAAGAAGTGTGTTGGTTAAAGAAAGCCCTTTATGAATTAAAACAATCCCCTAGGGCAAGGTTTGAAAGGTTCACTCAAGCAATGAAAAGAATAGAGTACAAGCAAAGCACGAAAGATCACATTGTGTTTATCAAACACTCATCAAAAAGAGACATCACTACTCTCTTAGTGTATATTGATGACATTATCATATCTGGAAATGATATTGAAAGGGGAAAACTTAAGGAGAAGCTAACTCATGAATTTGAAATTAAAATCTTGGAAAATTAAAATACTTTCTTGAGATTGGGGTTGCCTATTCTAGAGAAAGTATATTCTTATCTCAACGAAAGTATGTGTTGAATCTTTTAAAGAAGACTGAAATGCTAAGAGGAAAAACATCAAGTACGCCTATTGATCAAAATCATTGACTTAAAAACAACAATGGTGATGGATCAATTGAAAAAAGGAGATATCAAAAGCTTCTAGGCAAACTAATCTACTTGGCCCACACTACACTAGATATAGCTTTTGTAGTTAGTGTTGAGCCAATTAATGCATAACCTAAAAGATGAGCACAAGCAAGTTGTTCGAAAGATATTGCAATACTTAAAGTCAATTCCAAGAAGGGGTATCTTATTTCGTTCTTGTCAACAACTATCCATTGAAGCTTATATAGATGTAGATTATGTAAGATCCATAACTGATAAGATATCCACCTCGGGATATTGCATCTTCTTGGGACATAATTTAATTTCTTGGCAAAGTAAGAAACAAAATGTAATAGCTCGATCTAAAGGCAAAATTCAAGGCTATGGCATTGGAGATAGTTTAGATGACTTAAAGATTAGAAGTGATGGAATGATGAAGTTTAGATGACTTAAAGATTAGAAGTGATGGAATGATGAAGTTGTATTGTGATAATAAATCTGCAATAAGTACTGCTCACAACCCTGTCCAACATGATTACACTAAACATGTAGAGATCGATAGACATTTCATCAAGGAAAATGTTGAAGCAGGGATATTAAGTATACTATTTGTCC
The DNA here is from genome assembly GCA_026122585.1 of Anacardium occidentale. Taxonomy (NCBI): domain Eukaryota; kingdom Viridiplantae; phylum Streptophyta; class Magnoliopsida; order Sapindales; family Anacardiaceae; genus Anacardium; species Anacardium occidentale. The sequence continues at coordinate 2,217 of JAJEJH010001582.1, forward strand.
CTTCTGCAGAACAAGTGGTGTTATAAAAGGGGTTTTCCACTTCAAGATTTCAAGATTTAACCAGCAAGTTGGAAATGTTTGACGTTCATTCTACAACTTGAGAGGGAGTACTGATACAGTAGAAGATTCTTGCATGATTCCCATTTTTTCTCATTATTTTTCTCCTATTATTAATCCTAATTTATAGTTGTCTAGTTGTCCATAATTTATAGTTGTCTAACAGTAATTATTCCTATTTTATTATTGTACTATAATTAGTCCCACTCTCGAGATGTAATTATTCCAATTGTGGAATTGTACTATAATTATTCATATTTTATAGGTTTTTTTTCTTGTATTTAAATCAACTCCTTGTAAAAGAATAACAGAAAACATTTTATCAAATTCTTCAATATGATTTTCATTAGTTATATTAAGGAAATGAAAAATAACATGTCCAATGGGAAAACCTCTTTTGAACATCAAAACAGCTCAAGTGAACATAACAATTAATTTAAGGAAGAACAGCTGACTCTTTCTCTTAATTGTATAAGAAACCATGAAAGATGTATTATAAAAAAGATCTAACAAAAGTAAAAAAGAAATCCTCTAGAGAAAGATAAGCTTGAAAAGCAAGAAAAAAGGTATACAACAATGTATACGAAACAGTCCAAAGATGAAAATCCTAAAAAGAATACCAAAAAATCAACCAAAAGCTCTCAACAATCATAAGTAATCATGTCCCAAAACTCTCTCGCATTTCAAATGAATTAAATACAAAGGAGAATCCCTAACTTATTGTCAATTACACTCAGGAAAGCAAAAAGGTAAACTCTATTTGTTAGGCTCTTGCAAAATGAACATGATAAAGCCAAATATACAACCGATATTAAAATCAACCAATTTTATGAAATAAACACAATATGTTTGTATTATCAACACTCAAAGGCAAAAGGAAATATATAAATTAAACAAAGAACAATTATACAGCAACACCTTCCCGAAAACTGGTATTCGAGAGATCATGTTCCCCAAATGTTTCCAACAATATTTTCCCCCATTTTCTTTTTCCTCCTCCTCTCCAGACCCTCTCCTTTATCCTTGCTCCTCTCATAACCAGTCGACCAATTTGTTGTCAAGTGTGCTTGTTAGCTAATAGGAACCTACTGAATTCTGCAGATAACCATAGCCCTATGATGCAGGTTCTAGGAATGCAATAGCTAGAGTAAATTTTTTAAAAAATTTAGCAGAGTTCCCCTGTATTTCCAACCAGCTATTTCCTCAACCAACACAATCAAGTGGAGAAATGAAGAAGAAGATATCAATGAAGGCAATACCCACTCAACAGTGACAATAACCAAATGGACAATTACACAGCATCACAATACAGCAGCTCAATAAGTAAAATTGAGGAAGATTATGGCCGCGTATATTTCATTAAGCAACTACAGAATTAAGAGTCATTACAGTAGCCATAAGAAGGTGTAATTTGTACTGGAAATGAAAACAACTGAAATAGAAAATTAAGTTGGCCATGTTGGGCTTCAAGAGCCAACTTTCTCCCTACGTATTATTCATTTAATAAAACTTGATTTTTCTCCATGCTCTATTTGCTCACAGTTGCTCTCTTTTTATACTGCATATTTACTAACAAAATGGTGGTCCTCATCCTCTCTTGTGTTGCCACCTATCTCTATTGAATTTCCCAAAATACCCCTTACATAACTGCTACAACTATTGGATTTCTTAGGCCATCTTCTTGCATTATCCTCTCAGGCCTACATGCCTCAACCTTAGTTATAAAGGTTCTATCATTATCCCAAGTGGTCCCTCCTCCCCCTAGAGTGCCATTTGTGCTTTCAATTTTGGTCTCCTATGGGTATATTATGTGAGTCCTAACATTAACCCACCAAATGAGAGCCACCTTGTCCTCAAGCTGGAAGTGAGGAAACTGCGTTGTCATGAACTTAACCAAAGCCTTCTTGTACATCTCCTTTTGCTCATAACAAGAAATCAACACACTCTAACCGAATCTTTTTTAGGCATTTCATTACACAAACTACAAGCCTTGCTCACATGAATTCTTTTACCAAACAACACAATCATTGAATTTGAAGCAATTGTGGTTGTTCCAAGCATTCTATCATAAAATTTCTTTGACTCCATTTCATAAAGTTTGTCCCAAGATATCTTTGAACCAAGGATGAGATTTAGTTTGGCTTGCCCCTAGAGTACCAAGCTTTGGCTGAACATCGCAAAACAACCTAGTGATTAGATCATTCGCTTCAAGGGTCAATCTTGCCTCCTCTAGAAAGTTCAAGTGATTTTTCCAGTGCACAACCTTTCTACATGTCATTACTAGATCATGAAAATAAAATGGTGGATAACCAACAATCATCTCATAGATTATAGCACCCAATGACCACAAGTCATACTCTATTCCATGTCCTTTCTTCAAAAACACTTCCGAAGCAATATAATTCGGTGTGCCAATTTCCTCCTATTTATCTACCAATGTTGTAACTATTCAAGAGGGCTTCTTCAACGTTTCCCACCACCATATTCCGAAAAGAGGCCATCAACATCCATTGATTCATTCAAATTCTCATCATCCAGAGCTTCATTTTCATTAATAGCAAACAAATTTGTGTAGTCAAGACGCTTGCAAAAACCGAAGTCAAAGAACTTCAAATGACCACTTTTGTCTAACAACAGGTTGTCAGGCTTTATATCTTTGTAAATGTAGTTGTGCATATGAATAGATCTTATGGCCAACACACTTTGAACAATGTAAAATCTACCTACAGATTCAATCAAGTTTCCTCCTCCCTCATCAACAAAGTCATCAAGTCACCTCCAAGAAGAAAATCCATAATTAGATATTGGTACTTGGCACCTTGAAAGGAATAAAAGAGTTTCACAATGTAGTAACTACCAACTTCAGCAAGCACCAAGCAAATTCCTTTTAGCTTTAACATGTTCTAGTTGTTCCCTGTTGAGCATTTCTAACTTCTTACACTTTTTTCATGGCATATATATTGCCTATTTTCTTCTCCTAACACAATCTAACAGCAAGGGTGTTTATAATAAAGTTAATGAGACTCATGCGAGGGAATAACTAAGTGAATAGTTTAAAATTTAACATTTTGGCAAGTGGATATCTAAAATTGAGAGGCTTATGGTTGGTTTAAAGATAAATTTTACATTTAATGATGATTCAGTTGGATAAGTGAGACATGTTAGTTTTGCAAAACACATTTCCCTAAATGGACCATAACCATCATCGATTGAGTTTCCAACAGAAGCACCCTTACTAGGATAAACACCAAAACAAACACCACCAACCCCAAAGTGATGGTCACCTCCTCCAGGATTAGCATCTTCAGGAAGAACTCTATCAATTGTGGCTTGATCGCTTCATGATAATTTGCAATGAAGTTTGTCGAAAATTTGAGGCGATAGAGATGAAATCTGAGAGAAAACAAAAAGCGCATACAAAATGAATGAAGGATTTAATATGTGGGTTACTTGTGTGTGTTAAGTAATGTGGTTACTTCTTTGATGACATGGCGTGCATGATGACATGGTGTGCATGATGATGTGGCAATTTGTTTGGTTTAAAATATGTTTCCTAGTCAAATTTAGTTAATTAAGTATTCAATTAATATTAGTTTTCTCAATTGTCATAAGAATCATATTTAAATTAGTGATTAATTATGATTCCTAATATAATTAAATTAATTGTTCTTATGTATTTAGGTTTTCCTAGTCTGGTTAGGGAAAGTGAGTCTATATAAAGGCATGAGTTCATAATTCCATTAATCAACTCAATACACAATTTCTTCATATTTTATCATGGTATCAGAGCAGTGAATTCTCTCAACTTAGTTTCTTCGATATTGTGAGTTCTCGATGATGGCAAGGTCCTAACCTGTCATCGTCCATGTATTTTCTCTCTACCTGATTTTCTACCCGTTGGGATGTGGTTTTCCTATTAACATGCTATTGGATTATCCTGTTGTTGTCCATGTGTTCCATTTGCAGTTGCCAAATTCTTAACCTCCTCTCTCCATGTAAGTATGGTTGTTGGTTTGTCGAGTGTTGTATTACTTGCCAGTTTTCTCCCTTTTTATGGGTATGTTATGGGATGTTGGTTCTTCTGTTGTTGTCATTTGTGATGACTATCAAGTTTTTCAACCACCATCTTTTCTTCCTTTTTCGGTGGTCATGTCATCATCATTATGACCGATTGCATTTTGTTGATATCATCCCAGAAGATCACCGTTGGAATCTTCCACACGCACCACTCAAATCCTCGACTTCCTCCATTACCGATCTTTCCTCACCAAAATCTCGTGCTTTGTTATCAAAAATTGCTCTCCTCAGTAGAATCTTGTGCATCTAAGGATTCCGATCAATTGTTAGCACGTTAGACCTCCTCCAAGATTCTATTGTCTCCTCCGAGTTTCAATCGAATGGCTTAGGTCGTTGGATTGTGTCACTTGAATGTCACATCCTATATTTTGTTGGTGTTTTATTGAAGCCTTATGTGCTACTGCTGCAATTGCAAGGGATGTTAAGTGATGTGGCAACTTGTTTAATGACATGGCATGATGACATAGTGTGCACGATGATGTGGCAGCTTGTTTGGTTTAAAATATGTTTCTAAGTCCAATTTAGTTAATTAAATCTTTAATTAATATTAGTTTACTTAATAATTGAAAAAGTCCTATTTTAATTAGTAATTAATTATGATTCCTAATATAGTTATATTAACTTTTCTTATGTCTTTAGGTTTTCCTAGCCTAGTTACGGCAAGTTAGCCTATATAAAGGCATGAGTTTTGTAATTCCATTAATCAACTCAATACACAATTTCTTCATATTTTATCAATGTGTAAGTTAGGTGTCATAGAATATTCATGTGAGGTGTTAATAATGGGTGGATTACGGCTAGGAAAATATGATTGTTATTTGGTTGAATTAATTTGTAGAATGAGACGATGGATCGTATATTGGTGTGTTATGTAAAAAATTATATGAGGTGCTGTGTCAGATAAAGTCAGATTGAGTAGGTTTGGGGTAAACTAGTTAAACTGAATGGGTTAGGTTAGGATTGATTAAGTGAGTTTAGGTTGGGTTTGGTTAATAGAGTATGAGTTTAGGTGGTTCGCATAAGTGGGTTGGGTTTGATTAATAGAGTGTGGTTTAGTATTTTGTGCGTAGTTGGGTTGGATCTAGTTGAATATAGGTTAGGATGGGGGTAGTAGACAGGCTTTAGCAACTAGTGTGGGCTGGAACAAGTAAAACGGGCTAGAGATTGGGTTAACTATCAAGCTGATTTCCTCCCTAAGAAAAATATAAACCTAGCCCAATAGTTCACCCACTCTTATTTCATATCTTTCGACATCTTCTTCAACAACATATGTAGATAATTAAAACAGCAATCATTCCCAACAATCGTCCCCTTCATCATCTGAGGTGATAGACTACATTTAGATAGCTAATTTTCATTGGTATCCATCAAGTTACCTTTAAAATCTATCTATTCACCTTTTAAATCACTGTTAGCCTTGTAAACTCATCAATATATGTTGACTCATGGCCAAAGTTGTTGTAATTTGTTGACTTACCACTGTTATGTACTGATTTACAAATACCGTAAGGTACAAAGTTGCTAAATCAACTTCTCTCTTCTCTCACTTCTAGTCACACACAACCAAGATAACATTGTCATTTGATTCGTCCTCATCCACTAGCAAGATTGTTAATAACTTGAATTTATAGTCATGATTTGGTTTGTATTCGCTCTCACATCAGAGACAAATTCCTTTCTTCCCCATAGCCTAAGCTTTTGTTTTCGTGAGTCACCAAACCAACAAACACCTTCCACTGTCATCTTTTACGAAATAAACTCTTCCCCTCCCTAGAATCGTGAAAGCTCTAATGCCAATTTGTTAGGATCTTGCTGAAATAAATCACTCCCCATCCAATATCTCAAACACAACCAATATTAACAACACCTTATTTTATGGAATGAACACAATCTAATTATATTATCAACACTCTCTCTAAGGCAAAAGGAGATACATAAATAAACAAAATGCAGCTATACAGCTACACCCTCCCCAAGCCTAGTATTCAAGAGACCAAGTTCTCTCCCCAAATGTTTCCCACAATATTTTCCTCCTTTTATTTTTTCTCCTCTCCAAACCCTCTCTTTTATCCTTGCTCCTCTCATAACCACCCAAACAATTTACTATAAGGTGTCCTTGTTGTCCCAAGTGGCCCTCCTCCCCTTGGTGTGCCACTTGTGCTCCCAATTTTTGTCTCCTACAAGTATAATTATGCGAGTCCTAACACTATCCCACAAAGAAAGGATGACTTCCTCTATATAAAGAGAACCTTCAATTCCTAAATCCAAATTACCAAAACAAAAAATTTCCACTCAACTTTAGCCTTATTATCCTTGCCATCAGTGTCCAAGAACTTTGAGAAAAAGAATTTGTCAAAGGTTGGAATGACCCAAGAAGTTATAGCTATTTGAATCAATTTAGACCAAAAATTAACAACAAGGAACAAGGATAGACAATCTATTTTTACCTTTTTTTAAAAAAGCCACCAAGCGGGAATAAAAAACATATTTAGGAATCTATAGTGAAAATGTCGCCTATATTGATTTTATTGTGAGCTAGGGCCCAAGCAAAAATTTGAGCCTTACAAGGAACTTTGGCCTTTCAAATTATTCCATCCAACAACAAAGAAGAGTAAGCGGGCTTATAAATGAACAAATAGAAATATCATTTACATAAAAAAAACGAGGTGAATCCAACTTCAAATCTCTCCAATTCTCTTTAAGCCCATTAATAGATACATTATCACTAAAGCCAATAGAATAGAAAGATCCTAGAAATCTATCTCATTCAAATTTCTCAAAAGGTCAAAATTAAACTTAAAATGTGGAGAGGGCAAACAAGAAACCACTCTATATTTGATAGAGACATTATGAGATCTCGAACATCCATAAAAAGAATTATCCTAGAGACAAGCATATTCCAAAAGGCAAACTATATCTGAATTCTCAAATTCTAATTGAATATGAGAAAGAAATACAGAATAGTATTTCGCAAGATTTCCAAGATCTTCAAGAGGATCCATTAGCCACCATCTTAGAATTGTTTACACGAATACCATATTTACTTTTTATAAGCACAAACCATAAGGCGGACTTATGAGCATTTACTACAACAAAATGAAAAAGCTAAAAGTTCAAACATGTCAAAACATGTCTTTTAGCCCACTCTACTTTTACAATGCAACATTTTTCAATTGCTCTCTCCAATTAATTGACATTTTAAAACAAGAATACTTCCAAATAATGTCCTTAAATTATTCCAAAATTTATACATGGTGAATCAATCGGATTTCAGGTTTATATAAAACATAGACTATTGAAGGCAAAGAAAAAGGAATAGGACTGCTTTAGACATGCCTAAAAAACTTCTAGGCTTTGAAGTGACAATAGTTATTGAACACCAGAAACTAGGAAACGTTGTGAGAAACAACATCCCCAATTACTTGGTCCTAAAATCTGATCCCCTGACTTCTTAGCAGGGGTCAAACGATTCAAGCTTTAACATAATGTTATCATGTTATCACATTATCACAGCCCAGGGGTATGAGAGAAACCATCATGGAAGATACTAGGATCTGGAAATTTTGACAAATGTAAAAGAAATCAGCTTTTCATTCTGCCTAATGGAGTACCACATGACAACTTAAAAGACACCATACCACATTAATAATATCCGTGCACTAGCACTAATCCCTCAGTTTAAAGTGCAAATCTTCAGCACGACCATGGATCAGCTCCCTTTTATAATCAAAGGCACTATCGGTGACCCTAAAATATTACTCTTACAATAAATAAGATACTAACCATGTTTAGATAGTTTAACTGTGTGATGATACAGGTAATTGCAACCATTGCAAAAATCCACGTCTGAAAGTATTTGGCTTGGTTTACTCCCTCCAGTGTTAACTTTATTGCAATGCCAATGGCTTTAACACTCATAACCTGCACTACACAAAAAAAAGGCTCATTAAACCAGCATTGGAATGATCCAAAAATGTAAGGAAAAAAAGAGCCAAGAAGCCACAAATACTAACTGTCAAGGACCCAATTACAGAGCAAATTCCTATATATATCATTATGTTGGTTTGGCCATATCGAGGAGCACAATACAAGATCAATACCAATGCTACAGCCACTACTGAGCCCACATACAAAAGAAATGCTGGAGAAAGGAAACAGATAAACCAGTCAGGAGATGAAGTTGGAATCACAGATGACGAACATTTAATAACCAAGAAAAAAGAAACATAGGCAGCATACCAGGTTGTGTAGCTAATTCCCAGATTTCCTCGACTGAATCAATAGATTCCTCTTGTGGAGCATGAAGCACAATCACTACAGAACCCACTACACATAAAAGACACCCCAACATTCCCATTTTGCGTAACTTCTCCTTCAATAAGAAATGCGCTAAAACAGCACTGCCCATTTGTAAATAACTTTCAGACACCACAACGTAGGGTAAAACAAACAACAGTACAAAAAAAGAACAAAACTTAATAAACTCAAATCACCTAACAATGATACTCAATGCACCAAGTGGAGTAACCAGCGCCGCAGGCGCATAAATATATGCTACAAAATTTGCAATCTCTCCCACAACCACTACAAAAACAAATAATGATGCTAATAAATGAAAATGTTAATAAAAAAGAAACAATCAAAAAATTTTAAAAAAAAAACTTACTAGTAACCATGCCGATCCACCATAGCGGCTCTAACAGATAACCATATCCTCCAGAACCTTAATTATTAAAAAGAATATAAAAATTAATTCAATCTAACAAGAATTCTTAAAAGCAATACATATGTTAAAAAAAAAAAAATTAAAGAAGAAGAAAAAGGTACTAGCACTAGGACCGTTGACGCCGGCCTTTCTGAGACCCTTCTTCTTGATGATAAAACTAGATCCTATAAAGGCACTTGAGACCACAGCTAGTAAAAACCCTTTGAGATTACTGGAGTACATCTATTTCTATGTTCATTCAAAGCCCCTCATCACTTACTGATTTTGATTTGATTTCGTTGATTCAAGAATGATTTTTGTTTTATTTTTTTCTCATTATTTTTCCAGGAGACACACAAGGAGAGAAAGAGAATGCCGTCAGGAACACAACCTTTCCTTCTCATCTCAGCTTTCTGTCCCTACTTTTTTTTCTATTAAATTCCTTTTAAATCTTCCTATCCACCGTTTAAATCCTTTTTCTACTACTTTTTTTTAGATAAATCATATTAAATAAGCATTTTTAAATCAATTTAGATTCGTAATTGAAGGGGTTCACAATTTTTTTTAACTAATTTGTCTAATATATTCCTAGCTTAATTTCATAATTTAAATTCATAATTTAAATTTATATTTTAAATTTATGGTTTGAGTTTATAATTTGAATTCATATTTCATATTTGTAACTCAAATTAGTAATTTATTGGTAAAATAACATTATTTTATCAATAAATCGTATATTTGAATCACAAATTTAAATTATATATTCAAATTATAAATTTAGATCAAAATCAAATCATATCCGAATTATAAATTAAGTCTAATTCGAATTAAATCGAATTAAATATTTTTTTAATTGAGTCGAACTTAAGTCGTCCTTAAGTTTGTTTCAATAAACTTAAATTAAACTTGAATAGAATTATTTTTATTTCAATTAAATTCAATTTAAAGGGTGATTGACTCTAATTCAATTTATATCCACCTTAGTCTTTCTCTCGAACATTTGATCACTCTTGAAAACCCTAACATTTTACAACTTACTTTCAACTGGTTAAAGGGTGTTTGAATTTTGTTAAAGATTTTTTTTATTTTATAAATTTTAATTATTTTATAAAAAATAATTTTCTTAAAAATAATATTTTATAATCACCCTATAAAAAAGCGGTCATGATTCACCTTTACATAATAAAGATGAAGTGACCATTTTATATCTTTATTTTTTACGATTTAAGTGAGTCACATCTAATTCAATTTTGTCATAATGGATCTGCAACCACTCTCTTCTGGGGTGATTGTATGATATTTTTCTTTTTTTTTTTAAAGCGAAAACACAAGAAAATTTAGTTCTATTTACAATATCCTACCCATCATACCCCTTTTCTAAATTATTTTATGCCCACCGGCCAAAAGACTAATTTTCGCTAAAGATTTGACAAAATAATAATTTTTATCCATTAAGTTTTAAATTTTCAAAATTTTGTCTATCTATGAAAGGCTAATTATTAATTTTAATTGTTAAAAAATATTTATGTTTTTCTATTTAACTATTATGTTAGAGATACATTTTAGTATAATCATTAATTTTTTAAATTTACTATAGGTAAATAGGTATTTTATTTTTTGTTTTAAAAATTATCATATTTAATTATATACATTTTGAATATATTATATAATCTCAATAGTTTGTTATATAATATTTACACTTTTAATTTCTTATATTTTCTTTTTTTGTGTATGGTCATTTTTAAAGCTATTAAAAGACTTATTAAAATTTTAAAATATCCCCAAACTTTTTTCAAATTAAAAGCCAAAAACACCCTCAACTTTTACCCCAACGATGTCATTTGATCTAAATAATACGATAAAAGTGTATCGGGTATAGATATTATCTTTTAAATTTATTGGGAGTAAATAAATAGTTGTTTTATCTTATCATAAAAATAATTATATTCATCTATATTTTTTAAAAATATATTATAATTTAATAATTTATAATATAATATTTATACATTTAATTTTTTGTATTTTTTTTATAAAATAGTCACTTTTTTAACTATTATGTAACATATTAAAAATTTAAAAATTTCGAAAACACTCTTAAACTTTTTTTTAAATTAAAAAAAACCCTTTAAATTTTCAAAAAAAGCCTTAAACTTTAAAATCCCTTAAATTTTTTTATAAAATATAATTTAACTCAAATATATAATTATTTATTATTAAGATCTCTATCTATATCTATACTAATACAATTTTTTATTATTTTTATTTAAATTTTAAGATTAACTTATTAATTAATTTGAAGGTATTTTTATTTTTTTTAACAATTTTATAAAAATTCAATGACTTATGAATTATATGGTACATAACCTTACTGAAATATTGTACCAATAAGTGGAATTATTATCATAATGACTTGTTAAAATATTATAGGCATATGAGTGTAACATTGAAATCTATTACCAAAAATAAAAAGGCATACTTTTACCATTTAGATTTAATTTTTAGTACATAATTAAGATTTGTTTAAATGAGTTATAAAGGAGTTTTAAAGTGGGCAAGACAAGGCAATAATGTTAGTTATCTATTAATTATTTTTGCTTTGTATTAATGAGAAGAGCAATGAAAAGGTTTGTAAAGGTGAATATATATATATATATATATATATAAATGTTTCTTTGAGGTAAAGTGAATGAAATTATGTCTCCTAAGGATTTTAATTTTTTCAAGAAATATTAAACTTGGAGAAATAAAAAAATTGATGTAAATATAGTTGGTTGAAGTAAGTGAATTAATTGTTTTAATAAGAAAAAACTTGATAGAAGTCTTTTTGGTTGACATGCATTTACACAATTTTTGGAGTATTAAGAATTAGAGATTTTCTTGAAAAATGGTTATTATAAGAAAACATATTATCTTTCCTTCGATGAATTTATTAGTCAAATTATCATTGGTATTGCTTGTTACAATGACAATTGAAACAAGGCTTTCTTGATTTCTATTATCAAAAATCCATTATGTAGCTGAATAAGAGATGAGTATTGTTTAATAACTTATATTGAAAGATATATTTGTAAATATTGACAAAATAAAATAGGATTATTCTTTCATGTACATTTCTTTATTAGGCCCTCATGAAAAAAATTCTTGGGTTCGTCATTGGATGGAATGCCCATTCCACAACCTAGTTTGCTCGTTCAATGAGGAAAGATCTCGTTCTAATGGTCATTTACGATTCTTTCCAAATTTAACTAAAATTGCAGTTGAAAAAAAAAAAAGATTGTTCATAGAGGAGAACATTAGTCTATAAAGATTTCAAGTTAAGAACACGTTATTTGAAAAAGTTATTCACAACTCTACTTAGGATTGAAGAAAATTAAGATCAAGTCTTTAACGCCTGTTCTATAGTATAAACACCGATTCTAGCTCAAGAAAAATAGAAAACAAACTTGTTCAAGGAAAATCATTTAGGGTTTTACACATTTTAAAGTAAGTAGTCCAAGTTTAGAATACTCATTCCATGCTTTGAACACTCATCTCTCAAGACAATCCTTAAGTCATTTCACAAAGAACAAAACCATTCTTAAGGTCGTTTGTTATCATGCCCAAGTTAGAAAAATTGAAAAATTATAGAACATGCATTCCAACTACGAGAAGACAAAAGATATATGTTTTAAAATTTAGAACAATCAAATAGCTCTTTAGTAAACTATAGACTTTTTTTCAAGAATGTCTATTGTTCAATTGGTTGAATATAAAGATACTTTTCAGATGAAGATGATAAAGAGAGATGGGAAAGTAAATAGGAAATTTGTTGGCACTATAAGGGAAAATACCAACTCGATTGCTTCTTCAAGGCACAAGCCAAGAATTTAAAGAGAGAAATGTGTTTGAATAAATTTGAGAATTGAGGAATGAAGTGACTAGTCTTTTGCTCCTAAAACCTCTTTGTATAACAATCTTCAATGGGTGAAACTATACTCAATTAGGTTTTAATGAAGGTGTTGCCCCCTATAGGTTTTACATTGATGCAGAACTTAAGGTAAAATATTTAATAAATCCTTACATGTAATGATTATGACAAGAGAGGACCAAAGATTTTATTTTTGCAAAAATTGTCTAGCACACGATCATGCATGACCAGACTACATGATCGTGAGTTGGTAAAGTCGTGCAAAGCATCTATGTATGATGAAGCAAAAATACACGACTGTGCGATTTTTGAATGCATGACCATGTGTCTAAATATGTAGGAGTCCATGCCCTAGGTCATTGTATGCTACTAGGTATTATTATTTTAATATAATTTCTCAGCCTATAGTGGGAACTCTTCAGTAAAAACTATAATTGAATTTAAAAGTTCGCATGTGGAAGCTGTAAATAGAAAATACTATTAAGAATAATAAGAAAATACTAATTATACGATGAAAACTCCTATACTTTTCATTTATAAAACAAACTATCCATACCATACATATTAACATTATAATACACATATATGCATGATTAAAACTATACAAAAGCATGTGAGCCATCAACATGCTAACTACTAGCAAGTAGTTACCTAAAATCTGATAGCTTTCTCGCTTCTAGCCCAACCATAAGGAAATCATTGACCTATAAAGAGGAAACAATAAAGGGTGATGATAAAATCACTCAGTAAATGTTTCCTATTTCTAACACAAGCAAGTTTCAAGCTTAGTCTCGTGACTTGTTACACTATAACTAGTTTGGTATAATCTTTATTCTCTTTTTTTGTAATATTTTTTGTATCTATTGTATCTTTGTCTTTACTTGGTTATGTTTCTCTTAATTTGCTATATATGGCATGATATGAATGCACTGATGTCGTGTCAATGTTGAAAACTATAAAGAATTACCCTTAGGCTTGTTTTTTTGTGAAAATACTTTCTAAAATAATAGATATGATCCAAAGATCATGACTATAAATATAGTATATAATAAAAGTTGTATTTGAAAGTACTATATCTGAAAATAACTGTTATGTTGGCCAAATTGATGAATACAAGGATTCGACACCTTAGTTGTATAAGTTCAATGTTATTGAAAACTACTGATTTATAACCAACACTCTCTCTAACGAGTTTGGTTAATGACTATGTTCTTTCTAACGGATGTTGATTTTCCTCTCTAACATGTGTGCAAATTCATAGGTATTCTCTCTTATTCACCCCTAACTAATGTTCAAACTATTGTATATCTTATACCTTAAAATATGCTATTGGATCCTTGGATCCCTTTTTGAAAATATGGTATGACATGTCATGTTATATGATGTTATTCATGCATGATTTAGTAGTTTGTCTTGTTATTGAGTTATGTATACTTAAAAGTGGCTTAGAAAGGCTTAAGAATGCTTTATAAATTATTATATGATATTGTCATAATGCCTGGGCCTATGATACTTAACACACAGTCATGTAAGTGGATGCATGGGGTCATGCATGAAGTGTGATCTTGGTCATGCTAATGTTTGGAGTATTCTTGTGATTTCTTAGCTTACAATACAAGCATGTAATATAGGGCACATGGTTGTGCATAAAGGCACATGGTCATGTCTTACAATTGCACGGGCATGTAGTAACTCTCTAACGCTCTTGTGTCCTGCTTACACGAGCGTGTAAAATCAGGAATAAGCAAACCATCATGTTCTCGCTTACATGGGTGTATGTTCAGGCCTATCGACATGTATGACCTACGATGGCTATGCTATTTTAAAAATAAGGCTACATGATTATGCATTTGGAGGTACATGGTCATGCATTTACAGGTACATGATCATGTACTAACTCAATTTCTATAGTACGTATCTAAAAACCTAGAAATTTCAACCATTTCCTATCTAAACGTTTTTATATTTTAATCAAACATTAACATAAGCTCCAAACATCAACAATAACTCATATAATCATCCGACCACATCAGAATCAAGCTAAACAGACCATATTTCTTAGAAAGAAGCATGAAGCACATATATACAATGCTTACAAACATTTTTCATGAAATAATCAACTCAATCAACTATGAAATCATCCTTTAAATACTCAAACAAGCTAAATAGACCGCAACAATACAACAAGCATTCTCAGAACTTGGAAAATAGAAGAAACATGTTATAAAACAAAGTAAAAAATGTAAGAAAACACTTACCTCTAGCCATGGCTACTAAATCTCTCTCACTAACAATTTTTAGCTTTATAATCTGATGTTAGATTACTAGCTGCTCACCCTCAATGAATCTAAGGTTTACTGGAAAAAAGAGAAGAAAGAGAAAAAAAGCTAATGAAATAGAAACTTGTTAAAATAAAAAGGACTATTTATGCACTAGAAGTGATGCACGGTCGTGTGCCTAAGATATATCGTGTATCAAGGAAATCTTGGAATTCTTTTTTTCATTCATGCTATACATGGAATATTTTCCCAAAAATACCTATATACATGCCACATATAACTTTGAAATAGATATTTTACCCTTGAACCCTCTTAACTCTACTTTTCTATTTTAAAATCTCACTTTTAACCCTAATTTCCAAGCGTAAAAAGATAGTTTGACCTTTAGGTTATTACAAAATATGTAGACACAACATCAAGATCTTCTGTGCAGGTCTAGTCATGTTAAAGGCAAAAGTCATTACTTAGACACATACTTGTGTTGTGATAACACACATTCATGCTTAATAAAAAAAACTTGGTTGTGTGTTGATCGTGTAGGTGTTATGCATAAGATCATGTAGGCTCCTAGAATTATGAAACACTAAGGAGTTGAAGACATATGATTGTATGTGTGGAGCACACACCTATACAAGGTATGCATGACAAGAAAAATTCAATTGTTAGAAAGTAAACTTTAATAAGAGCATGATTGTGCATAAAAGGCACACGATCGTACGTCTTCCTGGATTTGGTCTAATGGCTCTTAAATCATCTCCATGACTATTTTTTTCAAATGCTATAAATTGAAGATTATTTAAAGTTTAGAAGGTTAGAGAATTAAGCATACAACTTCTACTTTTCATTTTCTAATTTCTCTTCTTCATATTTTCTCTCTAAAACTTAATTGTATTTCATTTGAGAGAGTATTTTTGACAACATAATTTTTGTATTTGCCTTTGAAAGGTAGTTTCTTCTTTGTAATTTCACACACCCTTAGAAATAATCCTGTGAAACTAGTGTGAAGCATAATCCTTGGGAAAAATAAATTAAGGGTGTAATTTTTTTATACAGAAACTAGTGTAAGAAAGGTGAAATTTTTTGTACAAAAATTATAGTATATTTGGGGTTAAAGATAGTGGATGAAAATCTCCAAGTGGGGTTGCTTGGAGTAATGGACATAAGAGGTGTGAGAAAGCTCTAAACCACTCCAAATCGGTTGAGCACTTTTTTTTCCTTTCTCTTTTTAATTACTGCACTTTATAATGTTTTTGCTTGGTTGATTGAGTTGATTACTTTGGTTATATGGTTGGATTTGATTGATTAAATAAATTAAGTTTGGTTGACTGGTTTGAAAACAAGAAAAGTTTTAAATTTGCAAAGGCATTTAATATAACCTATTCACCCCCTCTAAGTTATTACCATTTAGGATTTTGTGTTCTATAATTGGTATCAAAGCTTGGGCCATTAGTTTTTCAAATCTAAAGATTTTTAGAGTTTAAGATCCAGTTTTAAAATTTTTTATGGCAAATCCTTTTATGAAAATTACTTTTGATGAAGGGGGTAGTTCTAATAGACCACCCTTGTTTTGTGGCAAAAATTATAGTCAACAAAAAATTCATATAAAATTTTTTGTTCAATGTATTGATTATAAACTTTGGAAAATTATAGATAAGGGTAATTTTGTTCCCATTAATCCCTACACAAATATGCCCAAAAATGAAGATGATGAGAAATTAATGAGCTTAAACTCTAGGGCTTTAGACATCTTGTTTTGTACTTTGAATGCTATCAAATTTAATTGTGTATCTTCCTATGAGACAATTAATGAAGCTTGGATGATCCTTCAAATGACATATGAAGAAATAAATCAAGTAAGAGAGTCCGAGGTAGAGATGCTTTTCTATAAGTGTGAACTTTGTGAAATAAAGAAAGAGGAAAATATTACAAACATATACAAACGGTTTTCAAATTTGATAAATGATTTGAAAGGATTTGGAAAGAGATTCAAAATTTTCAAATTAGTTAAGAAGATCCTAAGGTCATTACTAGAAACTTAGAGTATAAAGGTGATGACAATTGAAGAGTCCAAAAACTTAACTAAGTTGGGCATGAACGAATTGATTGGGAGTCTTTTGACTCATGAGATAAAATGGATGCCTCAGAAGGCGAAGAAAAAAAGGAAAAATATCATACTCAAGATTGAGGAGAGTTCAAGCAAAGATAATACATATTCAACCGAAGAGGAGAGCTCAATGGATAAAGAAGACATGAAATTGTTCTTGAAGAAGTCAGTAAGTTTCTATCGAAAGCAAAGAAGAAGAAAAAAGAAAAGATAGTTACTTGCTATAAATGTGTGAAGAAAGGGCATTATCAGCAAGAATGTCCTCGGAGGAAGAATAATAAATCAAAGTAAAAAGTTTTTGCCATTTTAAGTGAGGAAGACTTGGATAACAAAGATGAGGAACGAGTCTTCTTGTGCTTCTACATCGAAAAGGAAAAATAAAGATTTGGTGCAAAGAAGTCACCTATTCAAATAAGATCTAAACTTATTAATTTTGCTATACTTAATGTTGATGATGATGATAATTGTAATGTTATGATAGATGTAGTTGAATAATTGTCTATGACTGCTTAATGTGGTTGAGTGATTGGAATGAATTGAATGCAAGTATGTGTGTGTATGTTATTGCAACATGTGCATATTTGGAATTCCTTGTCTATTATGTATCAAAAGCATAGATCTCAATAGATATTCACATGGCTGTGTGTCTACTTATCCATAAATAAGAGACATATAATCATGTGTTTGCATGCACGACCATGCAACGATGACTATAAAAGGGAAATTTCTTTTTTTCTCTTGAATAGTCATCTAAGCTAAGAAAAAAAAAATAATAAGTTTTTTTCTTCTTCTAATTTTGTTCTTCTTCTTCTTCTATGAGTGAGAGATTTGTCTTTGGGTTACTGCCTAATGTTTCTTATCTCTTCGCTACCCAAAGCTAATACCACAACTAGTAACTTTCTATGGTATTTAGTTGCTTCTCAACTCTTAAAATTATCAGTAGTATCAATGCCTCCTTGCCTTAAGAGGAGAGCATCTTTTAGGAAGTGGTCAGGAGATCTAATGCCACATAAAGAATAATGGAGCCATCATATAGAAGTACACTTGAAACCTTGTGTAGTTTCATTTATACAATTTTTAAGTTCAAGTGTATCTTATATAAGATTGTATTCATCTATGTATATTTATATATGTATATTATTAAGTGAGTTTATGTGGATCAGTATTTTGTATAAGGTTGGAAGAAAATTTTTTAAACTATGCCTATGCCCACACCCGTACAACATACTTATGTAACTTATACCTAGTACAATCCCTTACACTAGCGTCTATTTGCACAAGTATGAGTGTTTAAGCTCACGGGTGTAAGTATCAAATTTTGCCTAATTGTGACAAATGAATCGTCATGTCTCTTCATATAAAAATAGGTGTATAAGCTTGTGTGCACAAAACACAAACCTATGAGACCCTCCTACACGCTTATGACTACACACACATGATCGTGCATTAGTTTTTAGATAACACATACTATTTGTATGTTACATAAAATCTATGTAATGTAACTGTAGCATCCTAGATTCTGAAAGCCTTTTCGGTTAGAGTTTCGGGGTTAGAAATGAGATTCAGTGAGAGATCGGGAGTCTAGTAGAGTTCAAGGGTGAGTTGGTAAGTTTTCAGAGCTGTGTGGCCTTCGTACGAATCATTTCGGAAGGATCCGATCGTACGAATGCGTGGGAAATGAATTAAGTTCATTTTCCCTTGTGCACGCCTGTGCATCATTGATGCACGACCGTGCGCGGCATAGTATATAAGTGAGCCGGGAGTTAAGTCATTTCTTTTCTCACCTATTTACAATTCAACCAATTTCTCTCTTCCATTTTCAGTTCCTCCCATTCCTAGAGAGAAAATCCAGCAGCCAATTGCTCCCGATCAAGCTAGAGAGCGTAGAGAATAGTTCAGAAAGTTGTTTTCAGAGGCATGGCGCGAGGTAAGTGTTCTCTTACCTTTTCCTTGCGTTTCCCAGCTTGCTGTATGAGTTTTGATGCCATGGATGTGTTAATTGCATGTGGATGAACGTTTGGAATGCGTATATGGCCTTGCATGTTGATTGTTGATGATGAATTTCCATCCTTGAAGCATGCATGTGTGATGTATGTGTTTTAGTGAAAGAATCAAGAAGTTTCCATGGTAGATTTCATGATGCTTGATGCATGTTGTGTTTGAGGCTTAGATTGTGTTGCTTGGGATGTTGGGAATGCATGTTTAAAGTGATTTGGTAAATGGAAATGGTTGGCATTTTATGCATTTTCCGGCGGTGCTTTTGTTGAAGAACCAGACGCACGGCCGTGCGCCCGAATGGCACGGTCGTGAGACTTTGTTTTTCCAGATATACGCCCATGTGTACGCTGCATGCACGGCCAGAAAATGCCCATGC
>JAJEJH010001583.1:0-21710 GCA_026122585.1 Anacardium occidentale
GTGCACCATCCCTGCACGCCCGTGCAGGTGGGTAGAAAAGAGAGAGAAACGAGAGATTAGCTTCATTCTCACCCATTTCAGATTTCTCTTCTTTGTTTCAGCAGTTCCCAGCCCTAGACGCGAAATCCAGTTTCCAGCAGCTCCCAATCCAGCAAGAGATCAGAGAGAATAGCTTGGATTAGAAATCTCCAGTAGCCATGTCAAGAGGTAAGTGTTTCCTACCTCTTCAGTGTCTTCCCAGCTAGTTTGATGATTGTCTGATGATATGGGAAATGTGTGTCTCCATTTCCAGGATGTTTGATTGAGTATATGATGATAGATGATGCTTGAGATGATTATTTTCCATCCAATAACATGCTTGCTTTGCTTGTGTGTGTGATGTGAGAGAAATGCTTGAGTTTCCATGGTGAATTCAGTAGAAATGGATGGAAGATGAAATTGATGATGTATATGTGTATATTGAAGTGCCTTGGATGTGTGTTTGTGATTAATTGCAGTTTGGATGAGAAATTGGTTGGTTTCCAGCAGATTCAGACGAGCCATGTCTGAGTAGAACAAGGAGCACGGTCGTGTGCCCGCAGGAGCACACCCGTGTGTCCTTGTCTTTGTGAAGGCACGGTCGTGTGCACGAGGTGCACACGGTCTAAAAAGCTGAGGACACGACCGTGTGTCCTGAGGGACACGGTCGTGTGTCCTTCATTTGCGTGAAATGCACAGTAAATTCCAGAAGCTTGCACGGCCAGGCACACGACCGGGGCACGGTCCCGTGTGTCTGGGCACACGCCCGTGTGCCCGTGCTTAGCACGGCCGTGTGTGCATGCACGACCGTGTGCTTTTCCCCTGCACGACCGTGTGTGTCTCCTGCACGCCCGTGTGCTTGGTTCACACGCCCGTGCGTCAGCTTGAATTTCCCAGAAAAAGGTAGAAATGACTTACTAAAGGTTTGGTAATCCATCCAAGGCCTAATTGACATCAGATAATCCAGATTTCAGATAAGAAATGTAGCATATGCATAGCATGACACAGCATGTAGCCTGAATGAGGATCCAGGAATCTGAATTCAGTAGATTTCAGCAGTCAGAACCCAAGGTATGGGTTTCAGTTTAAGGTGAACTCGAGGGGGCATCCGTGGGACCCAGCTTTCTGACACCAGTCAGTCAGCTCAGTAGCAGTTCAGTTTCAGTTTTCTAGCCAGTAGATAGAATGTTCAGCCCACTTGGCCAGGATACCGAATCCCTGTATTCATCCACCTGATCAGTACAGCAGGTACCTTTGGGTACATTGAGAGATTCACATGCATGCATATTCAGATTTCAGTTGCCATGTCATGACATTCATATCAGTAATTAATTAATAATGAGAATCAGCAGTACAGTATTCAGTTTCAGCGCCAGTAAGCGCGTAGATGTATGATAGGGCCGAGATCAGGTATGTATGCCCTTGTTTGTGCCAGCTTGGGTCGAGGGAAGTAGGAAATGCTTACTGGGTGATTTTTATCACTCATCCCTTTTCTTCTTCCTTCCTTTTCAGGTCAGTTTGCTGCTGGCGAGGAGCGGGTGGACTGAGGCTCGCGAGAGAGGACTCACACACACCCTTTTCAGCATGTACATGTATTTTCTTTCAGTTTAGACCTGTGAGGTCTTGTATGTATTTTGTACATTCTCAGATGTAAAGAATGTTGTACAGAAACGATATACATATATATATATATGTAAGAAGCCAGTTTGGGCTCATTGTATATTTTAGATTCAGTTTTAGCTTCCGCATGCAATGTATAGCAGCAGGTTTGGTTCCTTTTCGTAGGATTCCCGTATCGGGTACCCAATCTCCAGTATTCTTAAATAAAAGATCAGTTCTCTTCAGCAGCAGGACTACTCGGGGCGGCGGGTCCTACAACTATCGTCCTGGGAACCCCGTGGAGTCTCACCACCTCTCTGATGTAAAGTCTGGCTAGCTGCTCTATAGACATTCCCTGTCTGACTGGCAGGAAATGTGCTGATTTACTGAGCAGATCAACTACCACCCATACACCATCATATCCACTCTGGACTCTGGGAAGACCAGAGATGAAATCCATGGAGATGTCATCCCATTTCCACTCAGGAATACTCAAGCGATAAAGTAATCCTGAGGGCCTCTGGTGCTCTGTTTTTACTTGCTGACATACCAGACACCTGGAGACATAATCTGCTATGTCCTTCTTCATCTCTGACCACCAGAAACTCTTCTTGAGGTCTCTGTACATCTTTGTACTGCCTGGGTGTGCTGAATACACTGCACTGTGCGCCTCTGACAAAATCTTCTGTCTCAACTCTAAACTTTGGGGCACACAGATTCTATCTCTGAACCTCAAGATCCCATCTCTGAACTCAAAGTTTGGCACTGCTCACTCTGACATCTTCTGAAGCAGCGTAAATGCAATGCACCGCTAACGCACTGCTTCGAACAGCCAACGCACGCTGCCTCCCGCGCTCGATTGTCGACTGAAATAAATATTGGGCTTGATCACCTACGCCCAAGTTCGATGTCTGCAGCTTCTGTGTTTATTTTCCATGCCCCGCTCTAGGCACGGATTCGCCATGGCCCGTGCTCCCCACGCACGCGCCGCATCTCAGAGTTTTAGGGTGTAACAAACCCTCCCCCCATCAGAGGAATTCGACGCCCTCGTCGAATAAACTTTCAACCCACTGAGACTGAAATGGAAAACCTCCCAAAGCTGCAATAAATTAACATCTTCGAGCACCCCGCTCTCGTAGGCAAAAGAACGCCCCACCTGGACCAGCGTTCCCATTACGACTTGGCTTCGTTTTTTCGTATGCCATCGGAGAAGCACCAGAATATCAGCCCACTGAATTCTTCCCATACTCCTCTGCCCCAAAATAAAATTCAGCATACAAATCCACAACACAATGCACCCATTTTCACACCACGAAAACAGTTCAAACGAATCCCCCGCGTACCCAACAGGTTCATCCTCACAACACATTGTGCAAGTATCGAAGCAATCCTCCAAGTCATCCAGAAAACAAGTAAACTTAAAGTCCATAAAATTACCGATTACAGCAGGAGCGGTTTGGCCAAGAAACACAGCCGAGTCCTCACGCCCAGCACTCATTGTTGACTCCTCAACAATGCAAATCCTGCAGGATTTTTTTTTCCAAGAAAATGCTTCCCAAAGCTGGCCCGTATCTGCTATATTTCTATGTAACAATCTGTGAAGTTTTGCAGTAATTTTATGAAGTGCGAAACCACATATACGAAGAATCTCACCCCGCTTTCTCTGAACAAAAACGGTTGCACCGCGTAAGATCTTCGACAGCAGCAAGAACCACTCATTCAGCTTGCGATCCAACAGCTTCCTCAACACCGTTAGACACGTAGGCGCAAAATAATTCATTGGGGCTTTTGCTGAATGTCTTGCGCTCAGCTCAAATTCGAGCTTTCGAATTGCACTGCCTCGCTACAATTCAGTTGTTGGCTCGGGCTCGGACCTGTCAACTTCATCAGGAAAATCTACTAAATCTGCTTGTACCTCAACAAGAGCAGCCACCGTAGACACTTCACAGCTCCCTGATTTCTGTCCCCCGAAAACAGCACCAACATAATCCGAACTATTTCCATCCAAAATCTACATACCTCCAAGATGTGGAGCAACAATAGCCTTCGCTTCCAGCAGAAATTCCATACTAAGAATCAGTTCGAAATCCCAGAACGGTACAACCACCAATCTGCACTTTCGCTCCCAGCCACCTACACACAGCGACACAACTGAAATTCCTTGGACTGGCTGCGGTTCGGAATTCACAGCCTTCACCTTGCTGGAACACTTTGAGACACTCAATCCCAGCTTCTCAACAATCCCTTGTGAAATAAAATTATTGGTAGACCCCGAATCTACCAAAGCTCGCACTGCTACTCCATTCACTGTCGTATTTACGCACATTAATTCATTATACGCACAGCTCCTCAAAACTGTGACAGAATTCAGTAGCTGAATGGGACTAAGCCTAGGATCGCTCTCCTCATTTTCGGAACTGGAATCTTCCTGGGTAATAAGAGCAGAAACTCGTCTCCTCAACGGACAATCGCGCACCCGATGATCACCCTCGCAAAGGAAACAACCAGAATACCTCTTCCTTGGGGACTCCTTCCCACTCACCGAAGCATCTTTATCTTTGCTTTGGTCTTGTTTCCCCCTTTCTTTGCCTTTCCATTGATCCCGCTTTCCGCTGTTCTTCTTTGAGCCAACATTCGACAGAGAAGAACCATGCGAATAGTCCACCAAACCATCCGCAACTGCTATTGCCGCCGGCAAATCCCGCACACTTTACCGTCTCAGTTCAGCCTGATCATATAGGGAGGATCTGATCTGAAGCCTCGAGAATCCTGCAGTCACTATCTCAATCTGCTCTCTAACAATCTCAGACTGCAGCTCTCGCTGAACTGATAGGCTGGATAAGGCTACCCGCCTACTCAACGTATCAGCCACCACATTGGCTCTCCCTAGGTGGTATCTGATATCACAATCATAGTCTTTCACCAGCTCCAACCATCTTCTTTGTCTCATGTTGAGCTCTTTCTGGGTGAAGAAATTTTTCAGACTCTTGTGGTCTGAATAAATGCTGCATCTGACTCCATAGAGGTAGTGCCTCCAAATCTTCAGGGTGAAGACGACCGCTGCCAATTCTAGGTCGTGGGTAGGGTATCTCAACTCATGATCTCTCAGTTGCCTAGAAGCATAGGCAATCACCCTACCATTTTGCATCAAAATCACCCCGATCCCCTGATGGGATGCATCTGTATACACATCAAACTCTACCCCTTCTTGGGGTAGTGCCAAAACTGGAGCGCTGGTCAACCTCTACTTGAGCTCCTGAAATCGCTCCTCACACTCTTCTGACCACACAAAGGAAGTCTCTTTCCTAGTCAAGGCAGTGAGAGGCCTTACTAGGTTGGAGAACCCCTCAATGAACCTCCTGTAATAGTCTGCTAACCCAAGGAAGCTTCTGACTTCCTTAACTGTCTTCGGCCTTGGCCAACTCAAAATCGCCTCTACTTTACTGGGGTCCACTGAAATGGCCTCTGCTGATACTATGTGGCCTAGGAATGCCACTCTGTCAAGCCAAAACTCACACTTGGAGAACTTGACGAATAAATGCTGATCTCTCAACCTCTGAAGCATGAATCTCAAATGCTCCTCGTGCTCTGCTATGTTTATGGAATAAACCAGAATATCATCAATAAACACCACCACGAACCGGTCTAAGCAGTCATAAAACACCCGGTTCATTAGGTCCATGAAAATAGCTGGGGCATTGGTCAACCTAAACGGCATGACCACGAACTCGTAGTACCTATACCGAGTCCTGAAAGCTGTCTTGGGGATATCTCTCTCTGCTACTCTGACTTGATAATAGCCAGATCTCAGATCAATCTTGGAGAATACTGCTGTACCTCTCAACTGATCAAAGAGGTCGTCTATCCTTGGCAGGGGATACTTATTCTTTACCGTCACTCTATTCAGCTCCTTGTAGTCAATACACATCCGCATTGACCCATCCTTCTTCTTCACAAATAAAATTGGAGCTCCTCACGGTGAACAGCTTGGTCTGATAAATTTCTTATTAACCAGCTCCTGTTGCTGCTTCTTTAACTCCCGGAGCTCAGCTGGAGCCATCCGGTACGGAGCCTTAGAGATCAGAGCCACACCCGGGAGAAGCTCGACACTGAACTCTAACTCCCGATCTGGAGGTAGCCCTGACAACTCATCTAGGAAGATATCTCTGAACTCTCTGACCACGGGTACCTCATTGATACTTGGCTCCATAGCACTGCTACACATAACATTGGCCAAGTACCCTACACAACCCTGTCTCATCAATCTGCTCGCCTGGATGCAAGAGATCATCAAGCTGTCTACTATGCCCTCTCCAAAAATAAAGTAATCAGGGCCTATGTGGAATCTAACCTTCTTCTTTCCACAATCCATCTCTGCATCATATTTCCCCAAGAAATCCATCCCCAAGATTATATCAAAATCTGCTAACTCCAGCAGAATCAGATCGATGCTCATCTGTTTACCCATAACCTCTATCTGCTGAGCTAAAAGGACTCTGTCACTCACTACGAAACCCCCATCTGGCAACTCTACTAGGATACTCCTATCGGCCATACTAGAGTCAACCCCTAATCTCTCTACTACTCCCTTGGAAATAAAGCTGTGTGTGGCCCCTCAATCAACCAATATAAATAAAGGAGTACCAAGATAGAGAATCTGACCTGTGACTGCATGGGGTATAGCCTCTGCCTATTCCTGGTAGACAACATATACTCTGGCTCTGCCTCCGCCTCCTCCTGAAGTGCTAGCACCTCCTCCAGGTGCTCCAACACCACCTCAGGGAACCTTTGCTCCACCCCTCTCTGCTCTGACCCCGCCTCTGGGTGGACCTCCTCTGCCTCTAAACTACCCAACTCCACCTCTGCTGGGCCCAACACCAGCTCCACCTCTGGCTGGGCAATCTGCCATCATATGCCCTGGCTGACGGCATATGTAACATACAATCTGGCCAGCAAGACACTCTCCTGGATGACGTCTGCCACATCTAGTACACTGTGACAGGGAAAACTGTGGTGCAGTCCTCTGTCTCTGGACACCTCTAGCTGATCTTTTGGCCGATATTGGCCTCTTACCCTTATCTCTATCGTCTGGCCTCTCGGCTACTCGGCTCATGGTGCCCATCCTCTGAAGACTGGCCTCTGATCTGAGGGCTCTCCCCAAAGCATCACTGAACTGCTGGGGAGGATACGGTCCGGTCAGGACATCCCTGGCTATTACAGGATACAGGCCATGGACAAACTTCTGCACTCACCCCAACTTAGTCCCCACCAAACTAGGGACAAATCTCGTCAAGGCATTGAATCTCGTGGCATATTCTTTCACTGAACTAGGCCCCTGAACCAATTCAATGAACTCCTAGGCCTTTGCATACATCAACTCTGCGCCTCTGTACTCGGCGTCAAACAATCGTCTGAATTCTGCCCAGGTCATTTGCTCCTCACTGATGGTAGTCTTAGCTAGGCCCCACCAAACCTTGGCATCCCCTCTAAGATGGAATACCGCGAATCTGACTTTCTATTTCTCTGACAGTGTGAAGAGACCCATAACACTCTCCACAGACTCAATCCACTCCTCTGTCGCTGCTGGATCTCTAGACCCACTAAACTTCATTGGCTGATATGGCCTTGGCAGGTGGTAGATCGGATGAAGTCTACCTGATGAACTAGTCCCAACTGTTTCTGTACTTGTAGCCTGACTGTACTCTCTGTACTCTGCTGGATACTGATACCCTTCTCTAACAGACTGTGGCTGTGAGTAGTATTGATGCTGATACTATGATTGAGGCTGAAACTGTGGTTGTGACTGATACCAAGACTGAGAAGGTCTTCTCCTCGGAATCTGATAACTCTCACGCTGGGGAGCGATAACTCTGGGTGGCTCTTGAACATTTCCCACACCAGCCTGCTGTAAACTCTCTCTGACCATATCCCCAATCATTTCTCTGAGCTGATCTGGTCTGATGAGCACGTGGGAGGTACTCTGAGATCTTCGCCCCTCACTCACACTCGTGGGACGGACAAGGGGACTACTACTGGCTTCATTTACGTATCTAGGGACATAAGTCTCTTCTCTATCTATAGCATTACAAGCAATTGAGGTTAGAAACACAAAACACAAAACAAAGCTGGAAAGAAATACCTGACTGTGCTGTGAGGAGGGTCTAGACGATGGCTGCGAAGGAGAGAAAGCAACACCACACACTTACAAGCTTAAACCTCTACTGAAAATGGCACAGAGAACGCTCTGATACCAACAATGTAGGACCCGCCGCCACGAGTACCCCTGCTGCTGAAAGATACTGTTCTTTTATTTAATTAAACTGGAAATCGGGTACCCGAGACAGAAATCCTACGAAAAGAAACTATTACTGAACTAATTTACATCACAAGCGAAAGTTGAAACTGAATCTGAAATATGCAATGAGCCCAAACTGGCTTTTCATATATTTAACTGTTCTGTACATCTGTTTATACAACTGAAATATACAAAATACATACAAGACCTCACAGGTCCAAAACTGAAAGAAAATACAGCTGGAAGTGTGTATGGGGTCCTCCTCGCCAGCCTCAATCCACCCGCTCCTCGCCAGTAGCAACTGACCTGAAAAGGAAGGAAGAAAGAAGGGGATGAGTGATAAAGATCACCCAGTAAGCATTCCTTACTTCCCCCGCCCAGACAAGCAACAAACACACACACAAGCTTGGCCTCGGCCCTAATCATACATCTAATCGCTTGCGGGTGCTAAAACTGATTACTGGATATCCGTTATCTGGTTACTGATTTCTGATTATCTGATTAATGCATGTCATGTCATGCTAAACTGAAAAGAAATAACTGCTAATGATGCATGTGTCTGAATAATCTATGTCTGAATGTACCCGAAGGTACCTGCTGTGCTGATCAAGCTGATGAACACAGGGATTCGGCATCTTAGCCACGTGGGCTGAACATTCTAGTTATAGGCTAGAAAGTTGAATCTGAAATGTTGAGCAGACTGACTGGTGTCAGAATACTGGGTCCCACAAATGCCCCCTCGAGTTCACCCCAAAACTATAACCCATACATTAGGTTCTGAATGTTGGAAACTACTGAATTTGGATCCCTGGATCCTCTTTCAGGCTATATGCTATGTTCTGAATGCATGCGCATCTGTTCTTAGCTGAATTCTAGATTATCTGATGATTAATGGCCTTTGGATGGGTTACCAAACCTTTAATAGATCAATTTCTGAAATTTTGGGAAAATCTGACTGACACACGACCATGCAAGGAAGGCACACGGTCGTGCGGCACACACACACGACCGTGCAGGGCAATGGCACATGGGCGTGTGCCCCAGCACACGGGACCGTGCGCTGGCCGTGCGACTGGGCGTGCAAGCTTCTAGAATTTACTGTGCACAACACGCAAAGATGGGACACACGACCGTGTCCCTCAGGACACACGGTCTTGTCCCTGCGATCCAGGTCGTGCGTACTTCGTGCACACGGCCGTGTCCTTGCAGAAACAAGGGCACACGGGCGTGCGTCTGCGGGCACACGGGCGTGCGTCTTGTCTTGCTCAGACATGGCTCACCTGCAACTACTGGAAACCAACCAATTTCTCATCCAAACTGAAATTAAATGCAGTCAACCAACCAAGGCACTTCAATAGACACATATCATGCATCAATTTCATCTTCCATCCATTTCTACTGAATTCACCATGGAAACTCAAACATTTCTCTCACATCACAGACACAAGCAAAGCAAGCATGTTATTGGATGGAAAATAATCATCTCAGGCATCATATATCAACACATATACTCAATCAAACATGCTGGAAATGGAAACACACGTTTCTAACCACAACAAACATGCATCAAAACAAGCTGGAAGCATTGGAAGAAGTAAGAAACACTTACCTCTTGACATAGCTGCTGGAAAACTATAACAAGCTAATCTCTCTGCTCTCTTACTGGATTGGGAGCTGCTGGAAGTTGAACTTCTCGCCTAGGGCTGGGAACTGCTGGAAGGAAGAGAAACACTGGCTGAAAATGGGTGAGAAAATGAAATAACTCTCTCGTCTCTCACACTTAAACCCACCTGCATGGGCGTGCAGGTTTGGTGCACGAGAGTGCACCTGGGAAAATGAATAAAATTCATTTCCCGTGCTTCGCATGATTAAAACCTCCCTAAAGGTATCATACGAAGGCCATACAGCTCTGAAAAACTGCCAACTCACCCCTGAACTCTGTTAGACCCCCAATCTATCTCTGAATTCTATTTCTAACCCCAAACTCTACCCCTAAGGGCTTTTCTAAAACTGGGATGCTACATATGTCTGAGTGATTTTACCATTATTGTAAATGCAACACTATTGATTAAACTTCTTTGTAAGTAAACACAAGAATTTGGGTGAAGCTAGGCTAAAGATCAAGACTTAATAAAAAAGGATAAATAAGTAAAATAAAATTTTGATAAAATATGATACAAAATATCTTAGACATAAGTGTTTGGATTTTAAAAAGTGGATGGGTATGACTTTGTCATTTAGGGAAACCTTGGGAGAGATAAAGTCTTTTGGCCTAAAAAATATTTGCTAGTTTTGAATGACGTTTAAAATGAAGATTATGGGTGTGGTTTGGATTAAAAAAATGAACAGTATTATCTGCACACATTTTGTGCATTCAAATAATGTGAATTAAAGATAAATTAATATTCAATTACATAACGACATATCATTTGAATACACAAACAAAGTATAAAAGTTGTGTACATATAAGTTAGAATGTCTTTCTCATAGCAAATGTTTTTCAATATATGTTGGCTTTAGAAAGTCTTCTTCTAAACATGATTGGGATAAACCTGAGGGATATTGAAATATAGAAACAATGTTTAGTCTTTTGTTCTATTCTTCCAAAAGACTTCATATATTCTAACATTGATTAGGTTAGCGTTTGGATGGCCCATGGACTTATCCAAACCCACAAAGAAATTGAAGATTTGGAAAATATCGGCATGCAATATATAAAAGCATTAATTTGGATAGCCCATAGGCCTCCCCTTTGATATCTTCTTATTCAGGATTTACCACAATCGGTGGATATGCCGCAATCAATGGTTTCTTCTTTGCTCATATCCTGAAGACTAAACTTGACAAAGTGATGACCAAGTGAACTGAAAATTATTTGCTTGCTTCTTATTAGTTTCATGCAGCTAAGTAGCCTCGCAAGTTGCAGAATGCGACGTGCTGCGACCATTGATTAAAATTATTTATTTATCAGAAATTTAAAGCCAAACCAAGATCAGTTTAATGTTTAACTGAATTTGAGCTAGAGCATTAATTTGATAGTTAAATTCAAATTCAATTTGAATCTCTTTCTAGTGATATTATTTATTCAATAATATTAGTTATCATATTTAATGTTGGACTCAAAATGAGCTGGCTAGACTTAAAAGTTAGCTCAATTCAGTTCGGTTTGGTTTGAATTCGATTCGAATTTGAGTCAAAAAATTCAAATAATTTTTGAAATTAAGTTGAATTCAAGTCAGAAAAAGTTCTACTTGATCTGACTTAAGAGTCAAGTGGATGGTTCAATTTAGTTTGAACTAAACTCATGTTTCGACACTAATTATGTCAAATAGTTGTTAAAATGACATTTTTGTTTATTATTAGATAAACTAACGTTATTATGTCAATGAGTCATGAATTTGAATCACGAATCTGGGTCATAAATTTGAGCTAAAATCAAATCAAACTCGAACAAAATTATTTTTATTGGAGCCAAACTTGAATCACTTTTAGCTTTGGCTCAATGAACTTGAATTGAGTTATTTTTTATTCGAATTGAACTCGAATCAAAGGGTGTTCAGACTTGATTTGATTCAAATTCACACTTAATCTTGTCAATGATACAATTCAACTCACGGATTATAATATTGGAGAACAATATGTGAAAATATCAAGTTATCACTTTTTTTTTAATTAAATGAACCAAACTTTGATTTTACCTATTAAAGGGATTGAATTTTCAAAACTTTCTCTTAAATGAACTAAGTTCTCCTATTTTCATATTTAAAAGACTAAAATTAATTATTTTCTATTAAAGATATTAAACAAATCACTTTATTCATTAAATAAAATAAAATAAAACAATTTAATTATGTTTGTTTAACATTTTAAATAATAAATACTAAAATTTAATATTTTTATAAAAAAATTATAAAAAGTCAGTTTCTTTAAAAAAAAAAAGTATGCCAACCACTAATTCTCATCCAAGGTTTCATTAATTAGCAAAGTCTCACTCAACAAGTTTTAAAAAGTCAAAAACCTATCTTCTTTTTAATTTTTTTAATATTTTATATTAAAGGACCTAAATACCCTCACAAAAATTAAATAATATTAACATTAAAATAAAATTTAATATAAAATAATATTAAACCAAAATTAATATAAACTAATATTAAAATAATAATAATAAATTAGAATTTTAATTAAAGTTTTAAAATATTAAAAATAGTGACTACTGCAAAAAATCTAACGCGTTAGTAGGTGGCCCCTTTTAAATTTCTTAATATTATTTTATATTTAAATATTGTTATAAATTCAATTTTATAAATTTTTATTTTATTAATTTTATTTAAAAAATAAATATATTTCTTTTGATTAATTAAATTTAATAGTTAATTATTTAAATTAATTATTAATTTTAATTAACCGATAAGTATTGGGCTTTTTTAAAGCCTTTTTAATGGCACTTTATTATCTAAGAAAACCTTGCGTGGGAATAAGTCGTTTGGCTTAAAAAAACATAGGAATTCAGTACCTCTGATTCAGTGGCTAAAAAAGTAAAATGATAGTTAAATACTTCTACAGCCGGCACAAAGAGTCAATCAAGACCTTGAAAAAGTAAGTTGGTTCTCTTGCTTGTTCATATGTATGCGTGTTTTTTTGCTATTGCTCTATGATGTGTTTGATTGGCAGCGATAAGCTGTTCGTATGCAAGTCGGCTGCGCGTAGGATCTTTCATCACTGCTTTGTCCACTTCTTCACATGCATACAGCTAAGCAGGCTTACAAAGTATTAGATATATGTCTTGTTCTCTTATAATTATTTCATACAACAATCCATTTTCTTTCTTTCTTTCTTTCTTTCAAAAATATGGCAGAAACAATTGTCTCTGTTATTGCTGAGAGTCTCTTGAGCAAGGTAATATCTCTTGCTTCCAATGAAGTGTCCTTGGCATGGGACGTCAAGAATGATGTACAAGAGCTTGCTGACACCTTAACCACTATCAAAGTTGTTCTCTCAGATGCTGAGGAGAAACAGATCCACAATCAGAAGCTGAGAGTTTGGCTGGAAAAGCTCAAGGAGGTTTGCTATGATGTTGAAGATGTTTTGGACGAAATTGAGGTGGAAGATTTGCGCAACCAAGTGGTGAATGGTCAGAGCATCATAAGAAAGGTACGCCACCATTTTTCATCGTTGAATCCAATTGCTTTTCGTTTTAGATTGGGCCATAAAATTAAAGAGATTAAAGAGAGATTAGCTAAAATAGCTGCTCTTAAGGATAACTTTAATCTCACGGAGAAAATTAATAATAATAATGTTGCTGCTTCGCGGAGGGAAACTCACTCTTTTATACATGCTTCAGATGTTGTTGGTAGATACCAAGACAAAAAGAATATTATAGAAGTCTTATTGCGTTCAAGTGGTGGTCACGAAAATGTTTCAATCATTCCTATTATTGGGATAGGAGGTCTAGGAAAAACCACACTTGTAAAACTAGTGTATAATGACAAAACACTGAGTGACTATTTTGAGTTGAAAATGTGGGTTTGTGTGTCTAACGAATTTTCTCTAAAAAAGCTCTTAATTGACATCATCAATTCTGTAACCGGACAAAAATTTATTAACAAAAATATAGACCAATTGCAAACAATCGTACGTAATACCTTAATGCATAAAAGGTATTTGTTAGTTTTAGATGATGTTTGGAATGAAGATTATGGTTTGTGGTTAGAATTAAAATGTTTATTAATAGAGTGTGTTACTGGAAGTAAAATCATAGTGACAACACGTTGTGATCGCGTTGCCTCAATTATGGGCACTCTATCTACATATAAGTTAAAAGGTCTCTCTCTTGACGAATGCTTGTCGATGTTTGTTAAATATGCGTTTAAAGAAGGGCAAGAAAAACGGCATCCCAACCTTTTGGAGATTGGAAAAGAAATTGTAAAAAAATGTGGAGGTGTTCCTTTGGCAATAAGAGCGTTAGGAAGTTTTCTCTATTCCTCAACTTCTGAACAAGAGTGGATAAATGTGAGAGATGATGAGATATGGGAGTTGGAAAAGGAAAATAACATTTTACATGCTTTAAGATTAAGTTATAATTACTTGTCACCTCTTTTAAAACAATGTTTTTTGTATTGTTCTATGTTTCTTAAAGACTAAATATTCTAGTTATACATTGGTTAACTTTTGGATGGCCCATGGGCTTCTCCAAGCCCACAATGGAAATGAAGATTTCGAAAATATTGGCAAGCAATACATAAAAGAATTAATGGAGAAATCTTTCAAGATATTGAAGAATTAGATGGAGATGTGTATTTTATAAAATACATGATCTGATGCATAATGTTGCCACATCATTACTCCAAAATGAGTGCTTAATAGTGAAAGGAAGTAACCAAATTGGTTCCAAATCTTATCGGCATTTATTGTTTCATCATTTTGAGGCACCTCAAGTAGAGACTCCAAATTTTTTGTCTAACCTGGGTAATTTGAGGAGCATTATGTTTTTTCCACATCTTGGAGAAAATATCACTATTAGCCAATCATTTTTAGAACTCATTGTCTCAAGATTTCAATTTTTGCGGGTGTTACGCTTACCCTATCTAAATATTGAAGCGGTGCCTAAAAGAATTGGTAATCTGAAGCATTTGAGATCTTTGGATCTATCAGGAAACGCTAAAATAAAAAAGCTCCCAGCTTCTATTTACAAGCTACAAAATTTGAAATGCTTATCATTGTTGGGTTGCGTGGAGCTAGAAGGGTTAACAAGAGACGTAAAGTACTTGATTAATCTCAGAGTGTTAGGCTTAACCACAATCCGAAGTTATCTTCCAAACAACGGAATTGGATGCTTGAATTCTCTTCGACATTTGGTGATTAAGGATTGTAAGAATTTAGAATATTTGTTTGAGGATATTGGTTGTCTGAGATTCCTTCGAAGACTATGTATTCGTGAATGTCCACGTCTTATCTCATTACCACCTGGTGTAAGAAGCCTGAACTCATTAGAGGATCTAAGATTGATAGATTGTGAAAGTCTTAATCTTGATTTGAGCATAGAATCAGATAAGTCAGGCTATCAGGATGAACTCAATCGCACAGGGCCTCCCATTCGGTCTCTCCAAATTAGTAATTTACCACAATTGGTGGAATTACCGCAATGGCTTCTTCGTTGTTCGACAAACACCTTGAGAGAACTAAAGATTAGTGGCTGTCCTGAACTGAGGGAAAGATGCAAACCGGAAACAGGTGAAAGTTGGTCCAAGATTGCTCATATCCCGAAGATTGAACTTGACGGAGAGATTATCAAGTCAGCAGAAAATTAGTATGACCCATCCGTATCTCTTCTTCTTTATCACTTAGTAGGCAAATATTCAAGAAATATTTTTTTGGTTCAAGTTGAAACTTTAGGTAACAAGATGATTGGTTTATCATTAATACATGAACTTCAAAACTGAACCTGTTCTTTCTTTCTCCCTTCTTAAATTTATTGTTTTATTTGTATGCAGGAGAAACTTGAATCAAATATGTGAGTTTTCAATCCCATAAATTCTTTCATTTCTATTCATTTTGAACCCTAAGTCAACCAAATGACATGAGGGTTCTTGTTTTTTTTATAAGCTGAAACTCTGTTCTGCCAAAGAGTAGATTACAGGGTGTTGGTGTTTGAGATGCAAAACAAAGTCTCCATGATTGCCAGTAATAAAGAACTGTCGTCAGAAGAACTTCTCTATAATAAGAGTGCTCCTTGCTGTAAGCTGCCTTCTCTATGCTGCTTGATTTTATTTTTTTTTCTATAGTTTAGTGTACAGCCATATTTCCTTTCTTAGCTGATTCATTTTGATACAGATCATTCTTCTTTTTCCCTGTGGATCCCCAAGAAATGTTGCGATCAATGGTAGCATTCCATCTGGCATCGAAGAACATAAAATTTACGGATAATATAAGTTAGTTTTGTAAAGCCATGAGTTTGTGTCTTATTGTTTACGTTTCTCTTCTTCCTTTAAATTTTTTCTCATTCTGGAGGGATTTGAATTTCAACATCTTAATTTGTCAAATCCCTACTGCTTTGTCCAGTATTGATTCTCTTACTCTCTCGTAAAATTTATAGAAGCTTCCCTCCATGTATCTAGCATTTGATTATTTTAGTTCAGTCAGTTGTTTATATTGGATTTTATCTTATTCCTGCATTTAGCGTACATTTTTAGGTTACATTTAGCAGTTTCCCTCATATTATTTGTTGTTTCAGTGGCTAGATTTGTTGGAAACTATAGCCTGTCAGGAGGTCTTTCTCGGCAAAAAATTATTTATCTTCAAAACATGTAAGCCTTAGTATCAGTTATCTTGAAAATAATGTGATCAATAACGAGAGGGTTGTAATTCTCCTAAAATTGATGCTAAAATCTCCCAATTTCACTCCTAAATTTTCAGCCCCAAGTAAGCATCAAAGTCTTCAAATTCATGCAATTTTCTCAACCAAATCCAACACTAGTTCAACTCTAATTTAATGCCACTTCAAGCAAGCTTCAAGAGGTCAACTTCCTCCATCAAACATCGACCAAAGAAGGTGGAAAAATGAAGCTCAAGTCAACACAAATGAAATCTAACTTATTAAAAAATTATTTGCAAGATTGTAAAACCTCAAACATAAAGGATTGTTTCACCAATTTAAAGGTGAATTATCAAGGATAGATGATGAATTTCACCACCAACTTCCTCTTGCTAGAAAATTGAATAAAGGAAATATAAATTCACATGAGCTACTAAAGCTTCATGGAACTCAAAGAAAAACACAAAGCTTGTTCAAGTATCATTTCAACAAAAGATTATTACAATGAATTTGAGTTATCTTTATATAGGCAAGTACAAACCATAGTTAAAAAATTAACCTTAGTTAATTTAAAAACAACTCAAGTTAAATAAAAGAAAACATAAAAAGAACAAATTACATAAGTTCCCTAAATCTAATTACAATGTGTAATAAAAGTATAAACATATTTAATATATCATTATCATAATTTGCATGCTTGCTGATCAAGAATCATAATCTTAATCCTCACAAATTCAACAAGTTTCAACACTTCAACAACCACCATGAAACATCAAACATTCAACACCAAAAAATGTAGAAGTTTGATTATCAATTCAACAACAAACATAAGCTAAAATTGTTAAGAAAGCAAACCTTAAGCATAAAGGATATTTTCCACAAACCTTAAGCATAAAGGATATTTTCCACTAATTTGAGGGCGATCCAAGCTTAAAGACTCCTTACAAACAAGTTTAAAGGAGCTCCATCCACTTGGTACAAGAATCACCAATTTGAATCTCTACCATCAACTTCCTTCATGCAAGAAATTGGATAAAAAATGAGGTTGGATTCACAAGAATACAAGGTTCCAAGAAGACAAGATAAAAGAACAAAGTTCCCAAATTTTCATATATTCAAGTCCAATTACAAAATGAGAAAAGTAGTATTTATATAGGCTTTACAAATTAGGGTTAAAGTAATCTAACCTTAGTTTACTTTACAACACATTACAAGTTATGGGAAATAAAATAAAAAGCTAATGAAATAACAAATAATTCACCTAATTTTTAATTACATTACAAAATAAATGAGAGATAAGTACAAAAATGGAATAATCTTGCATGCATGCATTTTCCTTTACTTAATTGGCCTTGGATTCAAATCTTTAGTTTGAGTGTCTAAACTCGATCTAAACGGTCGTTGCATTCAAATTGTCGTTAAAATTCTTTAGAAATTCAAAATTATCAAAAAGGGTGCATTAGAGCAATTCTGGAAGTCAAGACATACAAGAAAACTTGAAAAAGGTTGAAAATTCACAAATCAAGTAGAAAGCAGGTGTTGGGGTGCCACGCCACAGCGTAAAAATGTGCTGGGCGTTGGGGCATGTGCGTAGGTGTTGGGGACGCACACACACAAGAGACTTGTGGGTGCGGGCTGAGTGCGGTGCATTAGAGCACGCACTTGTGTGCATAACAAGGCAAGGAAACGCAAGGTGCATGCACACGAGCTTGCACGAGCAAACCTATTGTGTGTGCAAACATATGCACAAAGCAAAGACATAATACTGCGACGTCATGCCGCAGCACGCAGGTGCTTACGCACAAACAGACAACTTCATGTTTTTTGCTTGTTTTCAGTCTATTCTCATTCGATTCAACTTCTGTTTTTTTTTTTTTTTTGGCTTCATGTGAAGTTGTTTGATGAATTGGAACACTTTGGGATACTTGAATGATGATGGCGATGCTTGAAATTCATTCAAATGTGTGACTCGAACCTATACTTGTTCATCTCATATGTTTGAATTTCTTCAAATTGGTAGGTTTGGTTCGATCCATCCATCGTAAGCACAAGATTAGCCTTCCTTGATTACTTTAGAGAGGAGGAAAGGTGTTTTGATTCATATCACTTGTATTGTTCCATTATTGATTTGCCTTGGATTCTAATGCTCAAATTTGATCTAGAGAGTTGTTGGCATTCGAATCCGTATTGAAAGTCATTAGAAATTCAAAAATATCAAGGCTAGAACATTGGAGAAATTTTGGAAACAAAAACATGCAAGAAATGCTTGAAAAGGTCAAAAAGTTACGAAAAAGGCATAAAGACTTAAAAAATGGCAGAATCCAAGTGTTGCGGCGCCCTGTCGTAGTGTGCAGTGAGCATACAAGGGTGCACACAAGTAGGCATGCAATGACAGTATGTAGAAGCGTGCATGCAATGTTGGCTTCTTGTGCGCACGGGTTCACTCAGGGCTGGGCTTCTTGCACGCACAGGCTTGAGTGTGGTCGTGCACACCAGTGCTATTCTTTCTTCGCACGTTTCCAACCCAATTCTTATCCAATTCAACTTTCGTTTTTTCCATTAGCTTTGTATGAAGCTGGAAGGCCTTGGATTACCAAGAATGATGCTCATGATGCTTGAGATTTTTTTGAACATAGGACTCGAGTTGATGCTTATTCACCCCTTGTGTCATGATAGTTTCAAAATAAGCGGGCTTGGGTTGAGTCAGCCATTACGAGTGAATGATTGGTCTTCCTTGGCTATCTTGGATTGGATGAGTACTACTTGGATTTAGATCATAATACCAATCAAATCATATTTACTTAGGCTTCAATATAGAGTGTTAAATGCTTCAGGAATAGATTAAGAGTAAAAGATTTTAAATATTTGCATTCAAAATAAAGAAGAATGAACAAGACACCATCATTATGGATATGTCTCTTGGAATTTGGCTATACAAAAAATAATAATAAATCTTATCAATAGTTCCTTTCTCAATGAATAAGCTGTCATATTTTGTTTTTTAAAAAATGCACTTCTTTGAAAAAATTGCAAAATATAAATCCTCAGCTTTCAGCAATGGTAATGTTTTCTGTGCTTGCCAGTATTCTCCCTGAATTACACACTCTGTAGAGAAACTTTTCCTGCAACACGAATGTTCTACTATTACAATTTCATCTATGTACTATCATAACTTTGCAGTTATTTGACATATCAAGAGAATCTAGGGGAAGTAGAAAAGCAGTCTTGAAGATTTTGAAATTCACCTAATTTGGTTCAATAAAGTGATTACTTTGAATCTTCCTTAAAGACGAGTTAACAACATATATTTTTTATATGCTTCCTGATATATAAATATATAAAACTTAATTTTCCTACTCAGATTTCACTCCTTCTATTGGTACTGCATGTTACAATAACCAGATTGGACTGATTGTTGGTATTTCAGGTTTGATACTGATATTTTTAACTTTTTACATGGGAATAAAAGAGATAATGCATTTAGTTATAGCGAAACTACAACTTTAGCTCATTGAGCTCATAAGAGCCTACAAAAGGATTTACGTGGAGTTGATTCACAGTGTTTTAATTTGTTTCAGATTGTTTCTGGAGATAAATTGTTCATATCAATAACACTTGAAGATCTTAATGAGTGCAGTCATATTTACGTAGGAAAAAGAGAGTTGCATCTCAATTGGCTTACCCAATTCATTATATGTATGGGAACTGTAATAGGTCTAGCAAAACTTCTCCCCATCACACATATAACCATCGGTTCAGCACTCTTTACAACCAGCCATCTAGAGTAAAAAGCTACCACATGGCCTCTTGGGTGGAGCTGTTAATCCAACAACTTTTTCCTCACACATTGGGTCATCAGTAAAACAATCCTCACAATAACTCATCTAAAGGAGCAATGAATGGGTTGTTTGTGATTATTTGTTACAGTTTTACATCAATTAGTCACTTTCGTGGATTCTTTAGTAAAGTTGTTGTATCCAGGTTTCGATACCACATTAATATTATTAGCTTTCCTGATCGATATGAGACAATATAATAGCAACTTGTTAGATAGTTGTCTTTATATTGTTAATCTTGTCATTCTTGTCAATTTCATACTCAATATTAGTTATTATATGTCCTATTAAAATTATTAGAAACTCAATCATCTCCCCATAGAAGAGGTTTATATTATTAAATTCATAACCAATGCATTTTATCTCTTGTGATTATGTTGAACTTCGATACCTATTACATTCATCCTTTGGTTTATGTAATATTTTTATCAAAAGAATTTTATATATTTACTATCAAAGTTTAAATTCTTGAATGAAGTGTTACCTCTTAATTTTATGATTAATTTTAAAAGTAGAATAGAAAAATGAAAGAATACAGAATAAAAAAAACTTGGAGTGTGATTTTAGCCCATGCCCTTTCGGACCAGTACCAAAAATGGACGGCTTGGATCAACTCGGCCATCTTGATTTTTGTCTTAGCGTATCCTTATATCAAAAGCTGAGAGTAAAATATCAAACAGATCCTAGAAGTATCGTATCGTCTCCTGTTTGAAATTATACTTTGCTCATTAGATTACTATTTCAGTACAAAGATCAAAATATACTTAAAAAAAGGATTTATAAGACTTTTTCAAAAATATTTTGGAGCAATTTTATTTTGCACTCTTTGTCTTAAGAGTTACATAACAATAACAATGAGCTTAGTCTCAATTGACCCGAAATTTCTAAATGCCCACCGCCAGCCTTTCTTCTTTCCAAGTTTTTTTCTTTTTGCGTTGTCTTAGTCTTTGAGATTAACGGTGAAGAAAAAAATGAACTACTGTTTCAAACAAAAGCACGTCTACCTACAAATATTATTACCAGCTGGTCTTAAAGCATATTCAGGAGATGCTAATAATATTCACGACTTTGGAGAATGAGCCTCTAAATAGCTCACAAATCAGCAATTATATGCTTGAGTTATACAGGGATTAAAGAACAAGGAGCCATCTCTTTTGCCTCATTTGAGACAATTTTATAGTGCACCATGAATCTATAGGCCAAAGCACTATTTCCCACCCATAGTTTGAGGTGGGGACCCACGGCCAACCCCAAGATTTCAAAAGCCCAAACTCCTACCCGTAAACTAAATTTAATATTAAAAATAATAATACACAGTAATAATGTGGAGGTATTTTCATCTTTTTAATATTAAAAATTTTATAAATTAATAAAATAAATTTTATATAAATATAAAATTTTAAAAAAATTGAAAATATATATTTAAAAAAATTTTTAAATTTAAAAATTAAAGCAGTCGTCGGTGTCGGCGGCGATGACTGCCCATAATAGAACTAGGTGGCCAGAAGGAAGGCCAGATTTGATCTCTCTATTCGGTGGAGGTGGCCAGATCGGTCGCCTCCAGTTTTGGCCGCCTTCGCCCGAAATAAAGGCAGAAAACGGTCAGTGGGGCAAAGGTCGACCATTTTATGACCATTTTCGGCTCTTAATT
>JAJEJH010001583.1:22158-40017 GCA_026122585.1 Anacardium occidentale
TGGCGGTGGCCGCCCATAATAGAACCAGGTGGTCGGAAGAGAAGCCAAATCTGATCTCTCCGTTCTGTGGAGGCGGCCAGATTGACTATCTCCGCCCGAAATAAAGGCTGGAAACGGTTAGTGGGGCCAAGGTCGACCCTTTTATGACCGTTTTCGACTCCTAATTCTGTCAGATCGGCTGCTTCCTCCGAACGGGGAAGCCAAATTTGGCCTCCCCTAGAACCAGGTGACCGAAAATGGCCACCTGGTTCTATTATGCGCGGCCACCGCCGTCGGCACTAACGATGGTGACTGTCTTAATTTTTAAATTAAAAATTTTTTTAAATATATTTTTAAATTTTTTTAATATTTTGAAAATATTTATATTTAAAAATTATTTTCTAATTTTATTATAAATTTTTAATTTTTAAAATGGTAGTTTAGTCATTTTAGTAGAAAATTATAAAAAATCCTTCCAAGGGTGAGAAATGGTTTATGAAACCTTGGGGGTGGCAGTTTGTCCCCACCTCAAACTATGGGTGGGAAATAGTGCTTTGGCCGAATCTATATTAACCCTTCCGAATATTTTGTAGGCCAAAGGACTGATTCCCACCCATAGTTTGAGACGGGGACCAAGTCTCACCCTCTAACTTTTAA
The DNA here is from genome assembly GCA_026122585.1 of Anacardium occidentale. Taxonomy (NCBI): domain Eukaryota; kingdom Viridiplantae; phylum Streptophyta; class Magnoliopsida; order Sapindales; family Anacardiaceae; genus Anacardium; species Anacardium occidentale. Next base: position 22,795 of record JAJEJH010001583.1, read on the forward strand.
AAGCCCAGATTCCTACCTTTGAATCAAAATTCAAACATATTTTATAATTTTTCAAATGAAATAACTAAAATACTCTTTAACAAATAAAAATTTATAATAAAATTATAAAATAATTTTTAAATATAAAAATTTTTAAAATATATTAAAATTTTTAAAATAAAAAAAATAAAGCAACCACCGTCGTCAATGCCGATGACGGTGGCCGTTGATAAAGGCACCAGGTGGCCGTCTCAAGCCACTTGCTTCTAGGGCCTCCCCTGCAACCAGGTGGCCAGATCTGGCCTCCCCTACAACCAGGTGGTCATCTTCGACCACCTGGTTCCATCATCAACGGTCACCGTCGTCGACATCAACAGTTGTGGTTAGTTTTTTTTTTATTTTAAATTTTTTAAATATATTTTAATTTTTTAAAATTTTTTAAAATAATATATTTATATAAATTTTATTTTATTATTTTATAAAATTTAAATCTTAAAAAGATAAAAATACCTTTAAATTAATACTATTTACTATTATATTTATTATTAAATTTGGTATAAACGTGAGAATTTAGACTTTTAAAAGTTAGATGGTGAGACTTTTTCCCCACCTCAAACTATGGATGGAAATAAGTCCTTTGGCCTATTTTGTAACATCTGACCATTAGGATCAAAATGTTGGAAATTCGATGTTTCATGTTTGAAGTACAGATGTGTCCACAAAATTACACACTTGTAACTTTCATATCCAGAAGTTCCAAATGAAATACTTACAGGAGATATTTCAGGAATAAACATATTGAAATTCTTCTCTGTACACTCAGCATTGAAATGTCAATTGTCTAATATTGCTGGTATACAATGTAAACATCTCCAACACTACGAGTCCTATTTCAGTTTGAGTTTGAATATGCTGCCAAAATCATCAAGAAATTAAGTTGTAGAATCTTCAGTGGCAAAATAGAAAAAGCCATCCACACAACCAACACAAGGCAAAATGAAGTGTATGATTCTCCCAGTTTCAGTGAGTGAAGATATTTCTTACCTTCCCTCAGACATTGAATCTCTCAACTGGCTGACATTAAGAGGCGAATTTAATGGTTCTCCTGGGCTGTGATCAGTTGGATTGTAGCTTTTATTCTTGCTGTAATTTGCTGAAGAAGAAGACGTGTCAATATCATAGTTCGAAAAGGTATTCGTTGCATCGTTAAAATCCCAATCAGACAAATAACTTGGCTTTGATGTAACAGCTCCCACTTCTATATCTCCTGTAAGCATGTTCACAACTCGTGACATGGGTGGCCGAAGCATTGGTGATGCTTGAGTACACAAGAGGGCCACTGCGATTACTCTAAGAACTTCGTTTTCATCAAATTCTGTTAGTGTGGAATCAACTAGCGCCAAACTTTGGTTGCTTTCATGAAGACTCCAGGCCTAGAAATATAATATAGACAAGTCCAGAAACCAAAAATGAAAGAGGAGTATATTTAACTAGTGTATGTAGAAGAAAGCAAACAAAACAAATCAAAATTCATGTTCTTCTCAATACCCATTCAAGAAGATAAGCTTTTTCCCTATCCAAGCTAGTATCAGAATTCGCTCTTCCACTGATAATCTCCAAAGCAACGACACCAAAACTGAATACGTCAGCCTTTTCTGTCAGGTGTCCACGCATTGCATACTCTGGTGCCAGATAGCCACTGCAAGATAGTGTTTCTAAAGTTAGAATCCAAAAGGCTGTCCATCTGCATACATGATTGTGTATATGCAATGTGTCCATGCGACAGTGTTATGAATTTAGAAAATCGTATAATTTCCAATCAAATTATTCTAGTGTCTATGACTAGGTGACTATCAAAAATAATGATTAATTCCTTGATGAAACGTATAAATTCCAGTATGTTACACTCAGCAGGACAGTCCAGACCAAGCTACTAAGGAAAAAGGTAATCAAGAATGAATTTACATGGTTCCTGCAACTCCTGTGCTGATGTGACTTTTCTTATCATCAACCAGCTTTGCCAATCCAAAATCTGATATCTTGGGAGAGAGTTCTGTATCAAGTAAAATATTACTGGCTTTTACATCTCGGTGTACAATTTTCGGCCTTGACTCCTCGTGAAGATATGCTAGACCTCTTGCGGTTCCCAAGCATATTTTAAATCTGGTGGGCCAATCAAGATGCAACACCCTATTTCCTGCAGAAATGGGCACAATCATTACCTGTTGCTTGCTCTTAGAAGTTTAGGTAGCTATTTTTGTAGTTTTATACCTTGTTTAGAGATGCAGAAAAACATTTCATTCTTCAAACCTTGGACTGGTTAAAATATTTTTAAGTTATCTAGTTTGTATTCTGTGCTGCAAGATTTATAGTTAACAATCCATAGATCATACAATAGAGATCACATGTATAATGTTTCAGTCGCTTGTAGGAAAACCAATATAAAAAAAAAATTGTGAAAATAAGGTCGATTATCAAATAGCAGTATCCCCATACCGAACAATGCTTTGTCAAGGCTTTTGTTTTCATGAAATTCATAAACAAGGAGGCGCCTAGTTCCTTCAATGCAGCATCCATGCAATTTTACAAGATTGCGATGTTGCACTGCATTTATGGCAGCAATCTCATTAATAAATTGATTTTTCCCCTGGTGGGATCCTTGTGAAAGTTGCTTCACAGCAATCACCCTTCCATCGGAAAGTGTACCCTGTAGCATCAGATTTAACAACATAAATCATATATTTACTCCTTGGTGAAAATGTAAAAACTAAAAACAACCTAGTTTTCCTCTTATATTGCTAGCTATGGCCACACATTAGATATGATCCATTGCAACTGAAGATTTCAGTAAACTATCTATAGGTTTTAACTCGTAAATTTACAAAATAGAAGTTACCTTATAAACAGGCCCAAATCCTCCCTCTCCTAGCTTATTTGATACGTCAAAGTCTTTGGTTGCAGATTTCAACTCAGCATAAGTGAAAGTTGTCGGTTTAGGTCCTATTCCAAGCAGTACTGTATATTGAAGCAAGAAAAAAGATTACAAAAAATAGAAGGGTTTTCCATACACGAGATGATTACAGCAGCAGCTTTGCCTGTATACTGGAAAATACTAATCCTTGCCCATATTTTATCACTGTTGAAACAATGAGATATTATAGATCCAGTATATATGTTTCAGGAGTGCTAGAACATAAATCGACACTTCTGCTACAACCACATCCTAGTATCTAACTTTTCAAAAATTCTCAGAGAACCTTTTACTTTGGGCAGAAGTGAATAGTGCAAATTAATTGATTTTCATGGAGAAACTTGGTTTTAGAGATTTTATAACTATTATTACTGTTAAATTCTCTTGGTTTTCTTACCTTCTGTGTCATCTTTGTTTTTTCTCATCCTCAGGTAAAAAACTAAAAATATCAGTGTGAAGCCCAAAATCACAAGAGGGACTGTAATACCAACAATCAACCCAGTCTGACTCTTCTTTTCTTCAAGGCCAACAGTTGCTCGGAATTCTGAGTAAAATAAAATTAGAAGTATACCAGCAGATTAACACATTTATAGTAATTTAAATTATATTGAAAGAAGATTCAGAGTGGTCACATAGTTTACCTGGAGTGACACTAATAGCTGAAATTAGTGGTCCATAACTACCTGCGGCAGGCACACAGCAGGTCCCTTTACCAGCCCAAAATAGGTGAATTTCTAGATGGTTATCAGTCACATTAGCATCAAAGCTTCTGCTAATTGCTCTTCTAACCCCACCTGCCTCCTTTGTTATGTCAAAATCCATCAATTGGCGAGTTCCCTACATGATATTTGATGAGAGATAGTATTATACTTTTCAATGTGAAAATAAATATATAAATCGGTAAATGACAAGGGAATGTTTCACAGGATTTCCAAATTACAATTTGATGATCAAATGTTTACCTGAATATAAACATCAAAAACACGCCTCCCAAGACTCCCCCATTTTCTTGAGGTTCGATCTTCATAAATTATTTCAGCGAAGAACAAGCTTACATTGTAACGCCCATTCTCAAGACCAAGTCCATAATATCTGAGTGACCCAGGGGATTGTCTTGCAGTCTGATAAAGATCTGGAGCTGTAGTGTTAACCACTTCAGACCCAGAATTTTGAGCAAGTGTGTTAAATTGTCCCTCAGAAAACAAGCCCACATTACTAAGTGCCCATTTTTCAGAATTTAGCACATTAAAAGAAGCTCCACCATCATCAGCCTCATACACAGTATTCCCGACTCTCAACTGCTTACCACCACACTTGATTGCAAACCTTGAATCTGTAAATGCAAAGATGAAAGCTCTAGTGACAATATTAATCTGAGTTCCCTACAACGAAGATTCAAACAAAATTTGAGGAGTACTTTCATTTCAATAATTTCCAGTAACTTAATAAAGAACATCACCAAAACAAACTGTAACAGGTCATAATGCATACATTTATCAGACAAGGAGCTTGAAGTAGAGCTATTATATGAAAGTCTACTGCCAATGCATGGTTTCTAATTGTTCTTTTTTAATTTTATTTTTCTGGTGATACCCAGAAATCCCTAGACCTCTCTTATACATTTAATGAGATTGAAGCCAGAGATTAATGCCAAATTCTCCAACCTTGACAATCCAAAAACTAGTAGGTGGATAATGTAAACCTTAAAAGAACCACATTTCAAAAGTTAACTATTGAGATTGAAAAACTCAAAGTCCCGACGCGAGGTATGAGACTTAGATACTAGTGTGGGGTTTATATGACTTTGAGTTCTTCAATCTCAATAACTAGCTTTTAAGAGATAGCTCTCTCAAGGTTCAAATCATTCGATATTAAAGCTTATGGTCTCCTACCCAAAAAAAATATTCATGCCTGTTAATATACAGCTTGTATAAATAAGGAATACTAATTTGTATAGGATACTAATTTGTATACTTTCCTATATCTAGATCATGTAACCTGTATAAATATATGATGATTCATATCAATAAAATAGAGAGAATTAAGCCTTCCGTCTTTTCTGAATTACATGGTATCAGAGCCTTTAGGCTGGTTTTGAAATTTCTTTGGGTAAAACAGAGTTTGGGTCTCTGTTGTTTATCAGAACAGAAAGATTGGTTGTTTCTCTGTTTTCCGGCGACTGGATCTGCTGTGGGTGGGCTTCACGCGTGACTATTTTATCTCACCACCTATCTAGGGTGAATCAGAACAGAAAGACCAGCTAGTCCCTATTTTCCGGTGATCGGATCTGCTGCGAGTGGGCGTCACGCGCCAGATCTGTTTTCTGTCTCTTCTTCACGCGCCGGCGCATGGAAGCGCGTGGAGGCTTCGTTTGCTGTCCGGTTCATCCTTTGACGACGACTTAGTATTTCCGATGGGTTTCTGGTGCTACCTTGTTGTTTCTGAATTCGTTTGAAGGCGGGTGTTGTCTTGTTGCCTTCGGTTCAGGGTGTGTTCACATCAGTTGCTGTTTTCAGTTCAGATTCAGGTTTCTCAGCCGTGGTGGTTTCTGTTGTTTGGGTTCATTGCCTTCTGTTCAGGTCGTGTCATCATCAGTTGTTGTCTTCGGTTCAGGTTCTCGTGTTTCAGCCTTGTTTGATTCTGTTGTTTGGATTAATTATAGTTTGGTGTTTGCACAATGGTTGATACTAAGGTTCCAGTAGAAGAAGTGGTTCCAGTATTGTCTAAAATTGCAGAGCATAAGTTGAATGGCACTAATTACTTAGATTGGAGCAAAACTGTTAGGATTTATATGCGTAGTATTGATAAGGATGTTCATTTGATTAATGACCCCCCCACTGATGACACTAGGAAATTATGGTTAAGGGAAGATGCACGTCTCATTTTACAGATCCGTAATTCTATTGAAAGTGAAGTGCTTGGCTTGATTAATCATTGCGAATTTGTGAAAGAACTCATGGATTATCTTGAATTTTTATACTCTGGGAAAGGCAATATATCCAGGATTTATGACGTTTGTAGGGCTTTCTATCGTCCTGAAAAAGAAGCCAAATCTCTTACAGCTTTTTTCATGAATTTCAAGAAAACCTATGAGGAATTAAATATGTTGCTGCCTTTTAGTTCAGACATCAAAGTACAGCAGCCTCAAAGGGAACAAATGGCGGTGATGAGTTTCTTGGGTGCACTTCCATCTGAATTTGACACAGCTAGATCTCACATTCTTGCCGGTACTGAGATTACCTCTCTTCAAGATGTGTTTAGTCGTGTGCTCCGTACAGAGTCCACTTCGTCTAATCAACAGAGTAGTATTCTTGTTGCTAACAGATGAGGGGGGAGTGAAACTGGTAGAAGGAATTATAATAGAGGAGACAGAGGGGGTAACAATAGAGGACCTAATGAGAGAAATTCTAATAAAGGAGACAGAAGGGGTAACAATGGAGGAACTAGTGAAATTGTTTGTTATTATTGCAAAGAACCTGGACATACAAAGCGTTATTGTAAGAAATTACAAAATCGCAACCAGAGAGATCAGAATACCACTACTACTGTTGCTACTATTGCTGCGACTTCTAGTTCATCTTCTGATAAAACAGTCACATTTTCAGTTGATGAATATGTCAAATTGTCTCAACGTCAAGAATCTGTGAAAGACACATCATCGACTGATTTTGAGTCAGGTAACAGGTGTCTTATTTCCTCCTCAAACAAATGGGTAATTGATTCCGGTGCCACAGATCATATGACAGGTAATCCCAACATCTTTTCCAGTTTTCGATCTCACACAACCCCATCTCCAGTAACAATAGCTGATGGGTCCAATTATATTGTCGAGGGATCAGGGACTGTGAAACCTACCTCTTCTATTACCTTATCCTCTGTACTAAGTTTACCTAGTCTTGCTTTCAATCTAATTTCTGTAAGTCGTCTCACAAAAGACCTTAATTGTTGTATCTCATTTTTCCCTAATTACTGTCTTTTTCAGGATCTTATGACGAAGCAGACTATTGGTAAAGGGCATGTATCTGATGGTCTTTATATTCTCGATGCGTGGATACCTAATTCAGTGGTCTGTTCTAGTGTTGCATCTCCATTTGAAGCTCATTGTCGGTTGGGTCATCCTTCTTTGCCAGTATTGAAGAAGTTGTGTCCTCAATTTCATGATGTACCTTCAGTGGATTGTGAGTCTTGTCATTTTGCTAAACATCATAGAAGCTCGTTAAGTCCTAGAGTTAATAAGCGAGTTGAGTTTGCTTTTGAGTTGGTTCATTTTGATGTTTGGGGACCATGTCCTGTTTTATCTAAAACTGGGTTCAAATATTTTGTTACTTTTGTGGATGATTTCTCAAGAATGACTTAGATTTATTTTATGAAAAATCGTTCTGAAGTGTTTGGTCATTTCTCTAATTTTTGTGCTGAAATCAAAACTCAGTTTAATATGTCTGTGCGTATATTAAGAAGTGATAATGCTAAAGAATATATGTCAGAAACGTTTCAGAATTACATGAACCAACATGGCATCCTTCATCAATCATCTTGTACTGATACCCCTGCCCAGAATGGAGTTGCTGAGAGGAAAAATAGACATCTCCTTGAGACTGCTCGAGCATTGTTATTTCAAATGAAAGTTCCGAAGCCATTTTGGGCGGATGCTATCTCCACGGCTTGTTTTCTGATCAATCGAATGCCCTCTCCAGTGCTCAAAGGAGATGTTCCGTATAGCATCCTTTTTCCTACCAAGCCTTTGTTTCCGGTTGAACCACGGATATTTGGGAGTACTTGTTTCGTTCGTGATGTGAGGCCTCATCTTACCAAACTGGATCCTAAAGCCCTGAAATGTGTCTTTTTGGGCTATTCACGCTACAGAAGGGGTACCGGTGCTACTCTATTGATCTCCACAAATACTTGGTATCAACAGATGTTGTCTTCTCTGAACACATTCCATTCTTTGCTTCAGAATCGGCGTCTCGTCGTCAGGGGGAGGATGATGACTGGTTAAAGTATGAGTTCTACTCTTCAGTACTGAGTGAGCCAATAAGTTCTGAAGAAAGACTCTGTGTTGATAGTCTGTCATCTTCTGTTTCTGTTGAACCATCTAATGCTAATGATGTTTCTAGCTCTAGTGTTGAGCCATCAGAGGGTATGAATTGTTTGAGTGATCAGCCTATTGTACCTACAGCTCCTGTGAAGCCGCCGATTGTCAGAGTCTATTCACGAAGGCCAGACCACCATGATACATGCCCGACACCAGCTAATTCATCATCTGATCCTCCACCAAATGATCTTGATTTGCCTATTAGTCTTCGTAAAGGTAAACGACAGTGCACCCTTCCTAAATATCCCATTACTAATTTTATTTCCTATGATCACTTATCTTCATCTTCTAGATCTTTAATTGTCTCTCTAGACTCTGTTTCCATACCAAAGACAGTTAGAGAAGCTCTATCCCATCCGGGTTGGCACAAGGCTATGATTGAAGAAATACAGGCTCTGGATGATAATCATACATGGAATCTAGTCACTTTACTTGCAGGAAAAAAGACAGTAGGATGTAAGTGGGTGTTTGCAGTCAAATTTAATGCAGATGGTTCGGTGGCTCGACTTAAAGCCCGATTGGTGGCCAAAGGGTTTGCTCAGACTTATGGAGTTGATTATTCCGACACTTTCTCTCCAGTGGCCAAACTCACTTCTGTTCGCTTGTTCATCTCTTTAGCGGCTTCTCAGAATTGGCCTTTACATCAGCTGGATATTAAGAATGCATTTCTGCATGGTGATCTTGTCGAGGAGGTCTATATGGAGCAACCACCCGGTTTTGTTGCTCAGGGGGAGTATGGTAAGGTATGTCATTTGAAGAAATCTTTGTATGGCTTGAAGCAAAGTCCTCGCGCTTGGTTTGGAAAATTCAGTGAAGTGGTTCAGGAGTTTGGGTTACAGAAGAGCAAGTGTGATCATTCAGTCTTTTACAGAAAGTCTACGGTTGGGATTATTTTACTTGTTGTCTATGTTGATGACATTGTCATTACTGGAGATGACTGCACAGGAATAAATTCTCTCAAAACATTCTTGCAAACCAAGTTTCATACCAAAGACTTGGGTCAGTTAAAATACTTTTTAGGGATAGAGGTGACCAAAAGCAAGAAATGAATCTTCCTATCTCAAAGGAAGTATGTTCTTGACTTGCTTGCAGAGACTGGAAAGGCAGGAGCTAAGCCGTGTAACACACCAATGAATCCTAGTGTTCAACTTACAAAGGATGACGATGATCGCTTTAATGATCCAGAGAAGTATAGAAGATTGGTTGGGAGGTTAAATTATCTCACAGTGACTAGACCAGACATTGCCTATGCAGTTAGTATTGTAAGTCAGTTTATGTCTGAGCCCACAATTAAACATTGGGCCGCTTTGGAACAAATTTTGTGCTACTTGAAGGGAGCTCCAGGCTTGGGCTTGCTATATATGAACCATGGACATTCTCGCATTGAGTGTTTTTCAGATGCTGATTGGGCTGGATCGAAACTGGACAGAAAGTCCACTACAGGCTACTGTGTTTTTGTTGGTGGAAATCTGATCTCTTGGAAGAGTAAGAAACAGAGTGTTGTCTCTCGATCTAGTGCAGAATCAGAGTATAGAGCTATGGCTCAATCCACATGTGAGGATATGTGGATTTGTCACCTATTGGAAGAAATTAGTCTGAAACCTCACTTACCAGCAAAACTTTGGTGTGATAACCAAGCTGCTATTCACATCGCATCTAATCCCGTATACCATGAAAGGACCAAACATATTGAGGTAGATTGTCACTTTATTCGAGAGAAGATCCAAGAGAATTTGATCTCAACTGGGTATGTGAAGACAGGCGAGCAATTGGGAGATATATTCACAAAGGCATTAAATGGAACTCGAGTTGAGTATCTCTGTAACAAGCTGGGCATGATTAATATCTATGCTCCAGCTTGAGGGGGAGTGTTAATATACAGCCTGTATAAATAAGGAATACTAATTTGTATAGGATACTAATTTGTATACTTTCCTAATATCTAGATCATGTAACCTGTATAAATATATGATGATTCATATCAATAAAATAGAGAGAATTAAGCCTTCCGTCTTTTCTGAATTACAATGCCCTTGCCCAGAAACCAAATACAAAACCGAGGAATTACACATCTACAATTTTATGCGATACTTTTAATGATTTCAATAAGAAATTTTTTCGTTTCCATGAGACTCCAAAAGCTTCTAAAGTTGAAATAGCTTCAACCTAGTGATGTTATTCAATTGTATGATTGGTTTGAAACATCTCATGGAATGGCCTCATGGGGGCAGTTTAAAAAGGACTCATTTTTCATTTTGGGCCATCCAAATTTAAGAATGTTAATAGAGAGCTAGCCAAAATTCATCAAACTTTTATCGTTTTGGAGTATCAAAGTCAATTCAAACAACTATCGAACTGTGCTAAGGACTGGACTAAAAGGCAATTGGTGGGAGCATTCATTGAAGGCCTTAATCCAGATATTAGTTATGAAACTCACCAACCACGCACTATGACGGTTACAATTTCTTTTACAAGAATGCATGAGGAGAAAATTAACATGGAAAATCATCGAGCAAGCCGGAACACTTATAAGCCATCAGTTAACAAGTCAGATGCTTCAAATCAAAACCCTTCAACTAGACAACTGACCTAAGAAGAACTTAATGAAAGATCACCAAAGGGTTTTTGTTGACATCGTGATGAATAATTGAGTAGGGAGCTGATATATATCCAAATCCAAATCTAATTCTAATTTCGGAAACATCATCATCGATCCATGCCTTGGTGCCTCCAAATTGCCTCTCTAGCAAATTGAAGCCGTTTCGAGTCATCAATATGAGAAAAATAAGTTTATTCGCGTTCAATCGAAGAGTTCAAAAGAAATTTTGGATCCGTTCGCATAACTTTCCCCAAGGCCTTCGAATCATGCTCGGGACTTGCAAAATTTAAAAACGGCACACGAAAGAGTCAAAATTCATCAAATGGCTTCATACGAAGCCAATGAAAGAAACGAGAGTCGAATCGGATGAGAATCGGGGAGAAAACATGCAAGTGAAGAATTGGCCTAGCACGCACGGCGGGCGCGCTTATGCTGCACCGTGTTGCCAAAATGTGCACGTGCACGTGCTGCCTTGCAGCACAAGCAAGCGCACTGCACGCCTGCGTGTGCGCGCGCTGTCCGCACGCATGCTACATGCCGCGACATGGCATCGCAACACCTTGATTCTACCACACTTTTTGGATTTTGCTCTTTTTCCAACTATTTTGCATGCTTTGCCTTTCGGAGCTTCCCCAATAAATTCTCCTTGAAAATTTTGAGTTCCTGATGACCTCCAACACAGATTCGAATGCCAACGATTCTTCGGATCGAATTCAAACAATTAATTCGGATCAAATACTCAAATTGAAAAATTCAAATCAAGGTTAATTCAATCAAGGGAAAATTACATGAAGATACAAATATGCAAATTGTGATATTTTAAAATATGTTTGTATTTAAATTATGTATTGTAATTAGATTCAAGAAACTTTTATAATTTGTATTTTTATGTTTTCTTTTATTTTATTTAAATTGTATTTAAGTTAACTAGGGTTAGTTTAACCAAAGTTATATATTACCTATAAAAGGCAAACCAAACTCATTGTAAAGAGGCTTTTGATGAATTGAAAAAATAGAACAAGCTTTGTGCTTTTCTTTGAATTCCAAGATGCTTTGGTGGCTCATGTGAATGTTTATTCTCCTTTATCCAAATTTCCATTGCAAGAAGGAATTTGGTGGTGAAATTTTCTTTATCCTTGGTTCACCTTCAAGTTGGTGAAGGAATCCTTTATGCTTGAGGTTTGTTTTCTTGCTACATTTTCATTTATGTTTATTGTTGATGAACTAGTGTTGGATTTGGGTGGGAAATTGCATGAATTTGAGGACTTTGGTGTTAGTTTGGGACTGGAACTTTATGGGTGGAATTGTGGGAGATTAGAATTAATATTGGGAGCACTAAAACCCTCCCATTATTGATCAGGAGCACCTTTGCAAGCAAGGCAAACTCTTGATGATTGAACCAGTTGAAGAGGAACCAGAGATGGAGGTTGACAACTCTAAACATGAAGGTACTAGTACTAATGAGATTGCTAAAACTATCACACACTAGTCATGCATTAGCAGGATATTCTAATCTTCGAACAATGAAAATTAAGGGTATTTTGAAACATCAGTCCATTACTGTTTTGATTGAAATTGGTAGCACTTATAACTTTTTGAATAGTAAGGTTGTTGAACGTTAGCTTATCATGTTGAAAGTTGTGAGAGTTTTGAGCTAAAGGTTGCTGATGAGCAAAGTTTAACTTGTGAAAGTAAGTGCTTCAAGGTGAAACTTGTTGTGTAGGTGATGTGGGTCCTATTACAGATTTTGGAATCTCATGTTATAGGTAAAAATTCATAATGTAATTATATTTAAAGTTTTTTATTTTATTTAAGAAAAATTTTATATTATTTTATTTAGATATATTAATTAGATAAATACCTTATTTTATTTTGATTATCTTATTGAGGGACATTATCTTATTTAGAGATTTTAGTTAGATATTGATTTTTTATTGGAATAAATATTAATGGTTTATACAAAATGGCTTAAAAATTCATTGTATTTTAGTTATTCAGACAATATTTTAATATTATCAAATATAATTTGATATTAGTTTTCTTCAATTGTTAGTCGATTATTCCCTTGGATCATGTGTCAATCCTAACATGCCTCGATCTCTAATCGTTTGTCGATTATACTTTTCAATCGTATATCAATCATGGTCATGCGTCGATCAAATTCTATCCTTCATATCCTATATCAATTTGATATCAAAGAGAGTCCTACATCAGTAGGGACATGAGTTGTTTATGGATTTTTACATATTACCATTGGACAACCATGAAATGGTACTGAGAATTGAATGGTTGGTGATGCTAGGAGATATTGTTTGGAATTTCTCCAAATTAATCATGAATTTTTTTTCTTAATGGAAAGTAGGTGGTTCTCAAAGGAAAGCAGGGTTGTAAGGTCACTACTATCACTAGTCATAGATTGGAAAGGTTCTTCAAAAAGTTGACCATCGATGTTTGGTGCAACTACAAAGCATTGGTTAGGGGACTATGATAGCTAAATCAGTTGATAATGTTCAGACATTATTGGAAGAATTTTCAGATATATTTGCAAAACCGCAAGGACTTCCTCTTCCTCACTCACATGATCATCAAATTCCATTACTACCAAGGAGCACCCCAACAAATTTTTGACCCTCCCAATATCTACATTTCCAAAAGGCAAAGATACAGAAAATTGTTAAGGAGAACCTTAAGGCAGGGATCATAAGATCTAGTGTTAGCCTATGTTCTCAAAAATAAGGATGGATCTAGGTGAATGTGCTTAGACTATCAAGCATTGAATAAATTTACAATAAAAGACAAACACCCTATTCTCGTAGTTGATGAATAACTTGCTTAACTGGAGGAGCACAGTTTTTTACTATATTGGATTTACAATTTGGCTATCACCAAATTCAAGTACACAAAGATGATATTAAAAAAACTACTTTTAGAACACATGATGGTCCCTACAAATTCCTAGTTATGCCTTTTGGATTAACTAATGGATCGTCTACTTTCTAGAGTTTGATGAATGATGTCTTTCAAGCTCATCTTCGTATTATTTTGACTTTCTTTAATGATACCTTGGTATACAACCTGTTGGAAAGTCATAATTCCTATTTTCATTTTATGGAAATAGGATATTGTATTTTTAATGTATATTATCTGTATCATTGCTTACCCTATGTGTATTATTTTGTTTCCTTGTATAGCTCATAGAATGTATATTTATTGTAATCCTAAGCTCAATGAGAAATAGACTGAAATTTATTCAAAAGTGTCATTGTTCATGGTATCAGAGCCACCGGTTCTGAAATTTTAGTCTGTCATAATCAACGGTCGGAATCTTACCGGAAAGGCATCGGAACTGCTGGTTCTCTGAAGATTGTTAAAAACTGATAATCTAAAGAGTGACCGGCGAATACCCGAAGCCCGAACTGCCAGAAAACTGTGAACATAGATTCATCGGTTTTTTCTGAAAAAGTTCACCGGAAACATTCTCTGTCAATTGAAACTCCAGGTGTGTGCCGGAAACTGCACGATCGGCATTTTCTGTGAAAAACCGATCGGAAAATCACGCCGGAAATTGACGAAATTTCTCGCCGGAACCCTACCGGAAAATTCTGTAACGACCGAAACTTCTTGGGTGTGCCGAAAACAACTAAATCGGCACTTTCTGTGGAAAATTGATCAGAAAATATCACCAGAAATTGTGATATCAGCCATTAGAGTTCGCCGGAACCCTACCGGAAGTTGCAAATTGCCGGAATCAAGCCAGATTTTGCCGGCAAAGCTTCTGAGACTATCTGATTTCATCCAGTCACGGAAGTTGTGGTGCTAAGGTTGCCAATCCCATTCCCTAGGTATCTAATTTCCTATTGAAACCAATTTCTTCGCTGTTCTGGTACGTTTTCTGGCTTACAATCTTCCTTTGCTTCTTATTTGGTGATTTCTTTTGAAAATTGAATTTTTGGAAGTATTAATATAATGGAAGATTCACAAAATTCTGGAGAATCCTCAGTCATGAATACATCTGCTATTAGGGGATCAAACTTACCAGGACTAGATAGTCCTAATTTACAAATAACTCAGCATAGATTGAATGGAAATAATTTTAGAGAATGGGCTCAATCTGTCAAGCTTGTCATCAGGGGAAAAGGAAAAATGGGCTATCTTACTGGCGACATAATAGAACCTGCAGTTACTGATACAAAACATGAAATATGGGAATCAGAAAATTCAATGATAATGTCTTGGCTTATTAACTCCATGGAACCCAAGATTGGAAGAACTTTTTTATTTTATCGAACTGCTCATGAAATTTGGAAAGCAGTACAGAAAATATATTCTGATTTAGAAAATGTTTCTCAATGCTTTGAGGTAAGATCTAAAATTCGGATGACTCGTCAAGGAAATCTGGGAGTTACGGATTATTTCAATGTGTTAGTTGAATTATGGCAGGAGATGGATCTTTTTTATGAAATAGAGTGGGATACAGTTGATGATGGTATAAAATATCAAAAAATGGTGGAAAAAGAAAGAATTTTTGATTTTCTTCAAGGACTCAATGTTGAGTTAGATGAAGTTCGGGGTCGTATTCTAGGAACCAAGCCACTTATGTCTCTATGGGATGCATTTGCTGAGGTTCGAAGAGAAGAAAGTCGAAAACGGGTTATGCTCCAACCTCCTATTGATCCCTCTCACAACTCGGTGTCTGCTCTAGCTGGAGCGAAACATGATAAGTTCTCCAAAGATAGCATACCGAAAGATAAACAATGGTGTGATCATTGTAATAAGCCATATCATACAAGAGCCACTTGTTGGAAGATACATGGCAAGCCACCAAATTGGAAGCCTCGTAACAAAAAGGAGCAAAATCGTACTGGATATGTAGTAGACTCATCATCTAATTCAGTTGGCAACATCTCAAAACCTGATGCTAGTTCGTCCTTGAACTTGTCCTCTGAGAAAATACAGATGCTTCAACAGATACTCAGTCAAGCACACATAACTCAAGGAGGAGAAGTTTCCCAAAATCCTACAGCATCCATGGTAAATTCAGGTAAAACTAGTAAAACATTCTTATCCAGGCAGCTTCCTAAAGATTGTTGGATAATCGATTCAGGGGCATCTGATCATATGACGGGGTCAATACAAGGATTGGAAAATTACACTCTCTGTAATAACTTGACAGTATCTGTTGCAGATGGTAAAAAATCTCCTGTGATAGGAAAAGGAAGAATATATGTGTCTCAATTAGACCTCCGTTCAGTATTACATGTTCCCAAGCTGAAATGCAATTTGTTATCAGTTAGTCGTCTGACCAAAGATATGAATTGTAGTGTAACATTCTTTCCATCTTATTGTGTTTTTCAGGATCGTTCTTCGGGGAAGACGATTGGCAGTGCTGAGGAGATGGATGGGCTTTACTGTATGCTGAATAGTGGCACTCACAAAATCAATAAGTCACTCAATAAACCTTTTTTGTCAGCTATTTCTTATTCTGATGTGGTACTGTGGCATAAACGTTTAGGACACCCTAGTATGTCTTATTTAAAATCATTGTACCCAAATTTATTTATCAATAAAGGCAACCTTTCTTTTCATGTGACTCATGCATTCTTGCTAAACAATCTCGTTGTTCATATCCAGCACATTTATATAAACCTTCTAAACCTTTTCACTTGATTCATAGTGATATTTGGGGTCCCTCAAGAGTTGCAAGTTTGACTGGCACTAGGTGGTTTGTAACATTTATTGATGATCATACACGGGTTTGTTGGGTTTATTTAATGAAAGACAAATCTGAAGTTAATAGCATATTTCAATTCTTTCATAAATTTATCCTTAATGTTTTTCAAACTTCTATACAGATTCTTCGAACTGCTAATGGTCGAGAATATTTTTCTAATGATTTTACACAATATCTCCAAACCCAGGGTATAGTTCATCAAAGTTCCTGTGTTTATTCCCCTCAGCAAAATGGGGTCGCTGAAAGAAAAAACAGACATATCCTTGAAGTAGCCCGATCTCTTATGTATTCCAGTTTCACTCCTCATTGTTATTGGGGGGAGTCTGTTCTTACAGCTTCCTATCTTATTAATCAATTACCTTCTAAGGTTTTGCGGTTCAACACTCCCTTGAAAACTCTTTTGTCCCATTATCCCCATGTTAGTTTCCTTAATACCTTGCCCCCTAAAGTTTTTGGGTGTCTAGCTTACGTTCATAATCATGACCCTCACCGTCATAAATTGGAACCTAAAGCTGTTAAATGTGTTTTTGTTGGATATTCTCCTACTCAAAAAGGATATAGATGTTACTATCCACCTGCAAAGAAATTTTTTATAACCATGGATGTGTCTTTTTTGGAGGATCAATTCTATTATTCCAATGTTTCTCTCCAGGGGGAGAACTCAAGTGAAGAGCAACATTGGGACCCTACTATATCTCTACCTATCACCATCCTACCAGAATCATTACCTGAGACTGAACCTTTTGCTAATCTGCCTGTTACTGAAAAATCTGTTCCTATATCTCAATCTGTACCTAATGCAGGGGGAGACAAACCTATTATAGTATACTCCAGAAGACCAAAGCCAACTC
>JAJEJH010001584.1:0-21668 GCA_026122585.1 Anacardium occidentale
AATACATCCCATTAATACTAATTTTAATCATGGCTGATTATCACATCGAAAGTGTCCTAATCTCACAAAAGTAAGTGTGTGTATATATATATATATATATAACATTCAAAAGACTTAACCTTTTACTTTTATAGTTGTCTTTGTTTGTTAAACTTTAATCATACTTGTTTCAACCATAGATCATAACTATCCTTGTCCGATTGTTGAATACATATGTTTTATCTTTTGATACTGTGATTCGCTAAACATTCTACTTTGATCCACCAAATGCAAGTTGGTTGCCGCTAGTCGAAATCTCAAAGAATGAAAATGTGGGTGCCATGGGCAATGACATAGTGAAGCAAGCAATGAACAATAAAACCACATGATACATGCACCTGTCCTGTCCCCAGCACGAGCATGAGCATAAGCGCTGGATGGACCACGAAGAAAAGATGTAAGCTGGTTATTTGTATCTCCCCCAATAAAAATAACCCAACAAAAAATCTGTTGGGGGGATTTTGCATTTAAGTGTCAACTCCTAAATTGTTTCAGATTAATTATGAAGAATTCACATAAAATGAACAATATAGTTTCTTTTTGTATTTGAAAATAAAAATGAATAAAATCCTAGAAGGAATTAATACTAATCTAATATAAAACACCCAGTTAATAACTTTGATGATCTAACAAAAATTGGATTGTGACATCTAAGTTGCTTTCATAAAAAGAAACATAGGATGTGAAAACAACCATTAATTCATCGAAAAGATCAAAGCATGAATAAATGACCAAAAAGAATTGAAAAGATGCAAACCCACTAATTAAAACTTATATTATTTTTTAAATTATAGTGGTAATTAAATAATTAAGAATCTTAGGAAGCCATGTCACTCCATTTTGGTATGCTGATTCTGAGGCAACTCAAACTCCATAAAACGAGCTTCAATCTTAACACAAGTGGCATTCTAATGGCTTCAATGTAGCTCTCTTATTGATAGATACCCTTGTTAGGTTAAATTTATTATAAATTAATTACACCTCTAGTTTTGTCAAATCCACTTCCCTTTTGCTTTATTTTCTCACATCTTCTTTATTTTTATATCATGAGTTTCTTTCATGATCTCAAGTTTTGGAGTCTTAATTTAGTGCCCCAAAAAGTATAGACAAAAATTGCACATAAGACATGCGTTTAACTTCTCTATCAAAATCATGCAACCTTATGTATCTTTCAGCAATGTTTTGTTGTGTTTCTTTGTATCATACCCTAATATTAATATTTTAAATCTACCCACATGTTTCTTGCCTTCATCATGCATTTGTTACTCAACTGTATATCTAGAAATGAATAATATATACGAGTGGTCCTATAACACTACAGAGTCGATAACTTAACAATTTGTCAGGTGGGGTTGGCCCATCAGATAAGTAGCAAAATATACAATCTCTATAACAATGATAAAAGAGACATGGGGCCTTGAGAATTGGTTTTCTTCTGTACAATTGTTTGCGTTGTAGCTCAACAATGAGATTCCAATTAAATTTCATATTTAGGGCAGTGGTCTCGTACATGTTCCTTGAAATACTTTATTTAATTTTCCCAAGCCCATTTTATCGACCCAATTGTACGCACGATGTGATTCACAAGTTACTAAAAAATTTAAAGGGAAAGCTCCGAATCTGCGAGACTTGCTATTGTCAATTGATGTAACGAGAGTTTCAACAATCTGACTCAATTTTCTGCTCATTTTTAGGGATTTTTTTTTTTTTTTTTTTTTTTTTCAGCCAAATGACTATTTTCCGCCCAAGTTTGATTAATAACGACTTTTATTTATTAATTTTGAAAAACCTAAATTTCAACTTATCAGAGTTAACAGTTTATTTTAACATTCATAGAGTTTTTATATTATTTTAACTAAATGTTATAATATAAGTATATTTGAAGTATAGATATTAATTTTTAAAAACTTACAAAAGATGAATATTTTCTTAGTCTTATTTAAAAAATTATCATATTCACCTTATATATTATTTTTGAATTAATTGTAGTCTTAATAGTTTATAATATGATATTTACACTCCTAATTTATTATGATCTTTAGGATTATAATTATCACTTCTAAAATTGTTGAAAGACATATTAAAAATTAAATTTAGAAGGTACCCCAAAATTTGTTTAGATTCTAGAAAAAAAAAAAAAACCCTCAAAATTTTCATTAATACATTAAGAAATTTCAATTATCCTTAAATATATAATTATACATTATTACCATTCCTATTTATTTATACAAAATAAAAAAATATTTAATAAAATTTTAGGAGTAAAGTATTATTTAGTTTGAGGGTATTTTTGTCTTTTTAGTTATTCTATAAAAAAAAAAAAAAGCAAAATTTGTTAACATATTTAATAGATGGGGTGAGAATTTGGTTTTTTCAAATTTAATGATAGGATTTTGTTATTTCATAAACCTTGGGTACGAACTAGTCATTTGGCCTTTTTTTGAACATAAAAAGTGAGCAACCTAATGCAAGTGCATGAGCTGACTCAAAGGTATCTAAGTTGCAACCTATGTACTCTGCTCTCAAGTTTGATCAAGATCTTGGGCCAAGATCACACAACATGATCTTGTGATGGGTTTTTGCTTTACTAAGCTAAGTAACACTTATCGTTTTTATTTAGTTATCTTATCATGACCAAAAAGAAAGCGTGAACAAAATTTTGGCCCTTCACAAAGTTTATTTGAATTCACCACGTAAGGATTGCCTTGGGAAATACACATTAGTAAAAGTAGACGACTAGTTAGATTCTTAGTGAAGGACCCAAACCATATTTGCCTATTTAATGAGAGGGTTTAAAGAGTTAGATACAATAGTAAAAAGGTGTTAGACATCTTCGTTAGCTAGCTTAAAGGCTAGCCTCAACTTAATGGTTCATTCTAGTAATGTCTTATTGAGATTGAGAATCTTAATTAAACACACATAGGCAAACAAATATATCAGACAATTAAACAAGAACCAAAAAAAAAAAAAACATTAATTTATCCCTATAATGACAAATATCATAGATTTACATTAAAATCAAGGGTTGCAAAAATAAATCATTAGTTGAAGAGAAAATTGGAAATTCCAAAGTAGTTAGTAAAATCCACCCTTCAAACGATAGGCAAATACTACATGTCCATAGACCATTTGGGTGATTTGCTTACATTTCCAAAATATTTGCAAATAATTATCATACACAAAAAACATAAAACTAGGATCAAAAAATAAAGCAAGCACTTCTCATATGTTTTGTTCATCAACCAACTCTAATAACAAGTCATAACATCAAATGCTTCCGCAAGCATCATACAAATTAATAGATCCATGCATCTAGAGCACATCAACCACTGACAAATCATAAGCATACTTGACTGAATACATATTAGTCTACATGGAATATCATCACATCTAGGTTACATATTAAGTCCTTCTAAATTAACAAAACCATCATTGAATCATACTATAGCGACCCCTGCCAAAGGTCACTATGCGTTGTGAAAAAAAATACTATAAATCATAAAAAAATATACCTACGACAGGGATCTTTATAGTAAAAACCGCTACTACTGTTACTGAATTTAAAATTTTTGTATAAACAAAAACTGCAAACATAATTTACTGTAATAGTAAATAGAAAATACTGAACATGCATGTAAAATCCCCAGGTTCTCTTTATTTATAAAGGTATCATCCATATAGTATGTGTTTAAAATGTAATACATACATATGCATGAGTAAAACTGACTAAAAGCATGCGAGCCAAACATGCTAACTGCTACCGAGCCATATCCCCCAAACTTTGACAGCTGTCTCGCTCTTGCTTAACCCTCTCCAATCACTGACCTGAAAAAAAGAAACAAGAAAGAAGGAATGAGTGACAAAATCACTCAGCAAACGTTTCCTATCTCAAATACAAGCAGGTCATATGTAGCTAGTTACGTGACTCGTCATGTGAATATTGCTTAATTGTTTTCTTGTTACTTTATTCTCTTTATAATCTAAAGTGAATCTGTATTTTGTACTAATTTTTACTTTATTCTGCTCTAATTCGTATGAGATGTTGTACATGACAAGAAATGTATATGTTAATATCATGTGTATACTGTAAAGTCATAAAACTTACTTTTGGGCATGATTTTTTGAAAATTCTTTCTGATGTAAAAGCTGTGATCTGAAGATCCTTAATATATACATATAATATATACTGAAAATATCTGCTATGCTGACCAGACTAATGAATATAGAGATTCAACACCTTGATCGTATGAGCTCAATCTTACTAAATCTACTGATGCATAACCAATACTTTCTCTAATAAGCTTGGTCAACGAGCATATCCTCTCTAGTGGATACTGGTTTCCCTCTCTAATGGGTGTAAGAGCTCACAAGTGTCCCCTTGTATCCACCCATAACTAATATCTGGAAGATCATAGATTTATACTTTAAAATCATGCTATTGGATCTTTGGATCCATTTTTGAAAACATCTGATATAGCATGTCGCAATCTATGTTGATAATCATGCATGATATGATGTTATATTTCCTTACCATTGAGTTTTGTGTGCTTAGAAATGGCTTAGGGTGGCTTAACTTTGCTTTAACATTTTTTTTTCTTTTTTTAAGGTGTGCGGACGTGTGTCTCTAAGCACACGGGCATGTGTAAAGACACCCAGGTTCGTGTGTCGATTGTGTATATGATCATGCTAACTTCTGGAATCATTTTATCAAACTTGGGCTAGCCACACAGGCATATGGTGCGAACACATGGGTGTGCATTTAAGGCACAAGGCTATGTCTCATACTGAATGGGCGTGTAACTGCTTCATAACACTTTTGTGTCTTGCTTACACAGGCGTGTAGAATTGGGACTAGACATACGGACATGTGTATCGCCTGCACAGACGTGTGTTTAGATTTTTATATACACATAGGTGTCATGTAAGGTTGTGTTCATATAGAAACGAAGCCACACGAGTGTGCATCCTCGGGTACACGGTTGTGTACTCAATGAGATTTCTATACATTATGTTCAAAAATCAAAAAATCCCACTCAAATCTCTTCCAAACTCAAACCAATCAACATTACACGCCCAAGGTTGTTGCTAGCATGCATATGTTCATCACAAACTTATCTCAATCACGCCACATATCATAAATAGAGCATATAATACATGTACACACAGAGATACACATATAAACATAGAACTAGCCACTCAATCATCCAATAATTCATCATCTCAAAGCTCAAGCATGCTGATAAACTTCAAACAAGCACTTAATGGTTTTCAAAAGCTCAAAATAGCAAGACATGCTATAAAATAAAGTGAAAGAGGTAAGAAACACTTACCTCTAGTCATGGAAGTTGGATCTCTTTCTCTAGGAGCTTATGAATCTCTAATTTGGAGTTGAGCTGCTGGGGGATCTCTCTCAAAAAGTCTAAGGTTCACTGGAGCTAAGGGAAGAAAAAGGAAATGAAAACTAGAAAAAGCTGGGAAATGCACGAACTGAAAAATAAAAGGAATATATGGTTGACTAACCCGAGACACAAGCCTTAGTTTATTAATTCAAAATCTTATAGGCTATCATCATCGAGAAAAACTTAGTTGGGTTAAAATAAAATATATATAATTATATTTTAATTTGTGGGGTTTGTGTATGTGTTGTATAATGAAGACAATGAAATGGTACGAATACAAGACATATGTAAACCATAACAAAGCGCATAAATAAACAAACACCAAGTTTTGAACCAACAAACATTCTATTCTAGATTCTTTCACCTAGACGATCCTATGGGATCGCTACTTTAAAGTGGTCAAACTATGTAATAGTCTTGAAGAACTTTAAAATTGAAAACAACCAAGCCTATAATAGTACTGAAGGTCTCTAAAAGTGAATATGATCAAAGTCTATCTTAGTCTTAGAGCATTCCAAAAATGAAAATGGTTGAAGCTTATAATAGTCTCAAAGGACTCCAAAAGGTGAAGATACTCAAAGCCTATAATAGTCTTGAAGGACTCCAAAAGGTTAAGGTGACTAAAGCCTATAATAGTCCCAAACAACTTTAAAAACAAAAATGGTTGAAACCTGTAATAGTTCTAAAAGACTTCAAAGGTGAAATAGCTAAAGCCTATCATAGTTCTAGAGGACTCTGAAATGAAAAATAATTGAAACCCGTAACAGTTTTAGATGACTCCAATAAATAGGTTGCCCACTTCTAACAAACCTACGGAAATAAATTACCCTACTTTTAAGTGAGTCTATGAGGATATATTGCCTCACTTCTAAGCAAATATAGTGATTAAGCTATTAGCTTCAAATGAATCTAAGGTGGGATGCCCTTAGTAGATGAACAAAGATGACATTGCCTTTAGTAAGTGAAAAAAGACATCATTGTCCTTGTTAGGCAAACGAAAGCCAAATTACCCTTAGTGGGCGAATAAAGACATGATTGCCTCAAGTGGGTGAATGTAATATCCTAACGTTAGAATAGTTTTTAGGCTGAAATTGGGTTAAAAAAGTCATTATATAGTAAAAGAAAAAAAAAGATTTAAAATGGTTGAAGGGTAAAACAGTCATTTGAAGGTTATATATGGTATATGCATAGGTCTCTTTGGGAGACTTTTCCACATGTAGCACGAAATGAGAAAAATCTAAAATTTTTTTAGATACACGATTGTGTGTCTTGATTGTCTTACCATCATATATTAAGTAGAGTTTCTTTGTTTTTAAGATATTTTACCCAAATCTTTTTCTTCCTTCTTAAAGAACCCTAACCTTAAATCAAAGAGAGGTCAGCAAAGGCCAACAAATCAAGCTAGAGAATGAGTTAAGTTAGAGAGATAAAGATTATTAGTAGTTAAACTTAAGTAATTTCTTACATTTTTTCACTATTTCTATAGCATGTGTTCCTCTATATATGGGATGAATTAGTGTGAAAAGCAAGTTTTGCATTTGAATAGCATAATTACATGATTAGATGATGAAATATGAGAGATTTGATTAAGTTACATGCTTAGAAACATGCTTAAGACATATATATATAGAAAATAGGCCCAAGAGCCAATACATGATTTTTAACATAGATATGATTTCAACATACTTCATATCATGTTATACATAACATAGAATGAAACAAAACAAGGAGTTTTTAATTAATAGGAGCCTAGTAAGGAAAAGTTTACAATATGAGATAGAAAATAAGCACAAAATATCAGACGAGTCATAAAATGAGCAAGAAACAACTTAAGCAAGAAATAGAATAACAAATAAAATTAGACAAAGATATCATCATAAGTAATAGGAAAAGACAAAGATAATAAGCTAAGAAAGAGAGCAAAAGCATAACCATCCACAAAAGTTAAATATTTTATAGCATAACATGAATCAGAATATAGACAATACAATACGAAAAAAGAAGCTTACAAGTCAAGAAATAAGCTAAGTAAAGTTTATCGAATAAGAAAAAAGATAAGCAAGAAAAAAAGATAAGAAATGAGATAAGTTAAGAGCTAAGCTAAATAGGAAAATACTAAAGTCGTGACAAGTCACAAAAACAGAAAATAATAGGACCCTACTTATGGGTAGAAATAGTAGTTGTTTACTGAGTGACTTGTCACTCATCCCTCATAGTTTCCCTTTTTTGTAGGTCAATAAGTAAAGGTTGAGATGAGACACAAGATAGTTAGAGAGCAGGATACAATTTTGAGTGGGTCCTCACCCATGTATAAATGATGTGATGTCATATCATGTTTTGGCTCACATGATATATATAATTCTTATATATATACAGTTTGTATAATTTTTAATAGATAACATATTTGGCTTACATGCTTTATTCAGTGCTCATGTATACAATATACAGTATTATGTATATTCCAAATGTTATTAAATAGCAATAATATATGACATTTTATTAATACTATACACTATTTTTAACATATCATTACAACTTTGTTTAAAGCTTTTGCATGCATCACATGTATTTATATATATTTTGTACAATGTTATGAAGTTGCCACAAATAGATAAGAAAGGATTAGACTTTATCAAGCAAGCTAAGCTTTGAGAATTAGCATTCATGTTAATTATGATAGCCTAGGTTTAACACAATCTCATTATCTAAAAAAAGCATTTGAGAGGTTTAAAGGACTTGGAATAAAAGATACAAATAATATTTTCCTTTCACACCCAACTCTTCATAAGAATAGTAGAAACAATATTATGTAACTTGAATACTCTCAAGAGATTAGAATTATATTATATATCATAAACTATTCAAGACTAGATATTGCATATATAGTTAGTAAACTCAACAGATACATATGTAATCTGAGTCATGAACATTAGGGTGTTTTATTAAGAGTATTGGGATACCTTAATAAAACCAAGAACTATGCTTTGTATTATGGTACGTATCTAACTATACTAGAAGGGTATAGTAACACTAATTTCATTTCTAATTCTGATAAATCAAAATCAACTAATGGATATGTATTTACGGTAGAAGGAGCTGTAGTATCATAGAAATCCTTGAAACAAATTTTGACAGCATGTTTACTGTTTGAATTAGAATTTATTGCCTTAGATAAAGTTAGTGAAGAAGCAAAATGACTTCAACATTTTTTAGAGGATATTCCATTATGGCCAAAGCTTGTGCCTGCTATTTGCATTCATTATGATAATAAAGAAATACTTGCAAGGGCATAAAATGTGGTATATAATAGTAAGTCTGGACATATTCATTGAAGACATAATACTGTGAGGCAACTATTCTTAGATGGAATAATTTCCTTTGACTTCATGAAGTCAAAGGAATATATTATAGGTCCGTTAATAAAAGGCCTAATGAGAGAGCAAATAAACTATGCATCAAGGGGAATGAGGTTAATAGCCTTAACTCAGTAAAGAGTTTTTATGGTGGAAACCTGACCTAGCGAATGAAGATCCCAAGGACTAGGTTTAATAGGATAACATAAACTTTGTGAAACTTTCATGTGAGCATTTTCACCCATTTTTGATATAAACAAAGTGATACCTACAACATATATGAAGGATACATCATACGTTTAATGTTTTCTATATCTTGTAATAACTAAGTGAGTTATTGTAGGACGTCTTTGATAGAAAGTCACTTATATGCGTGAAAAGTTGGTTGACTCTACAAAAATATTTGAAGGCTAGATTTTCTAAAGTACACATGAAACTGAAGTAGTTTTGATTCGAAGGAATGAACACAACCGAGAAATAGTCTTAAATAAATGACATTGTGTGAGGTCTAGTGTCTACTTGCACTAACAACTAGCGATTCAAGGCTTTCATCCATCAACTAGTTAAGTGAGTCTGATAGGCTTTCACTAGAGATGGTTCAAAGTGAAAGCTACCTTTCTTGATGCAATGTTGATTCACAGACACACTAAGAATTTCTTGAAGTCAAAATATTTTGTTGATCCATTAATGTAAGAGATTATTGTAAATGAATTAAAAATTCATTGAATTTAATTGAATTAATTGACTCAACATCCCGAATACATGAATTGTGAAAATACATATATAATACGAAAAGTTATGTGAAAAAACATATAAAATGTAAATATTCATATTCACATCAATGTGAAAAACATGTGTAGTATGAAAAGTTATGTGGAAAGAGATATATAATGTGAAGAGTCATGTATACATTGGTGGATTAACACCTATAAATAGAGGTGGTTTTGTTCCAAAAAAATAACATAACTTTAAAGAAAAGGTAACCACATGTTTTCTCTCCTCTCAAATCTATAAAATCTCTCAAAAGTTATTTTGTTTTCTAAGTGTTGTCGATTTAAGAAGTCTGACCAAAGCCTACTAGTTGTTGTACTGCAAGTATAAGGAGATTAAGGTGTTATATATTGGGAGAAGAAGTTCGATAATTCTGCTTAGCACCATAGGCAGAGACTATCGTCTTAAGAAAATTCATTTGTTTTCACAATTTTATCTCATCTTAAATAATATTGTGCACAGTATTATTATTATTATTATTATTATTATTAATTTATTTAATTTATATTTGTGTTTCCATCTTTCTCTTCATCTTCTTTTTCCTATTTTATACTGCAATTTCTGACTGATGCTTGCTATGTTTGTATGCTGTACATGATTGTTTAACTGATCCCATCAAGATTTTTGTTAAACTTGCAGGCTAGGTGTCAAAAAGTTGGAAAAAAGCCCCTCCTCTCGATGTCAACATTTTCGCAGGTAAAATTTCTTGTTGATATTGAAATTTTTGCATTCAAAATTTATATTTCGAGGATAAGATTCTCAGATCTAGATCTTGCTTTGTAGGGTTTATTGTAAAATTTTTTCACTTTACATTATTCCGTCTATGTACAGTTCCTTTTTTTTTTTTTTTTTCCTAATAAACTTTATATTCATTATAATTTTGTTACACTTATTTTTGGCTTGTTGATAAGAGATTTTGGTTTCTAGTGTCAGAATACTGGCAATAGAGATCTCCTAATTGATGGCCTATAATCATATTGATCTCCTATGACTTTATTGCAGGCAGCTCGCAACAATATTCTTGCTGTTCCAGCATTTTTTATATGCAATCTATAACTATCTAAAATTCATTATGCAGGTAAAATTCTTTCAGTTAGTTATCTCAGTATAATCTTTTGAATAGCCAATGTGATACTCTCCATGATTTTATGCTTTTATAATCAGTTATATTTTGTGTCAACTTGTTGCACCTTCTAGTTCCTAGGTGCTTATAGGTGCCTTGAAATCTTGCTAAGAGTTGGAATACGTCTTACATAAATTATAACCTTAAATGTAGTCAAATGAATGGAATCTATCAAATAAGAATACAAGATTGATGAGTTGTCCTTGGTGATAATGGAGAATTGGTTTGATTTTATTATAATTTGATGGTTGGACATATATCTGGTCTCAGGCTAAAAGTCAGAGGTCTAGAAAACCTTTGGGGCACTTGCTGCATAAGTTTCTTGACTACCAAGGTTAGCGTTCAAGAACGGTGCCCTGTTTAGAATTGGATAACTTGTTAAACTTCAAGAATTTATAGATGTAGAAAGACTGAAACTTAACTGCGAGGATATATTGTAGAAGAATGCAAATTGAATTCCCAGGCTAACATCTAACTTTGATTTATAGTTGCCAGCGATTTTAGGCAGTTTGGAATCTATGGTTGGTGATTAGCCAGAGAATTTAATGGGATCCTTTGTTGGAAGTTGATGGTTTTAGTATTACAGATCATATATGTTTTTCTGTTCATATTTGTAAATTTAAAATCATAACTGATTGATGCTGTTTGCTTATGTTGCAGCTATATTTCAATCCTGCAACTGTAAAAGTGCTGAGCAATCCGAAGGTATTTTCTTATTCGCAGTGCTATTTTTATTGGCATCTCTGTTAATATTAAACCTGTCCATGATTTTCTCAGGTCCTGCGTATAATTCTTTCCCTAGTATGGACTGGCTCTACATCGTGTTATTATTCTTAATTCCTAATTAGGGTGTATTTTTACAAATTTTCAGTGTTCAAAGGTAGAAAAACAAAAGTTAATGAACTTCCTGTCTTTCCATTTCCATTTACTCAGATAGTTTGAGTAAGTCCTTACTAATACTAATTGTTCTGGGATTTCAGACCTCAGAAGGAAAAGCTATATTCTATTCCAATATTTCACCTCACTGCATGCACACAAATCAGTCATTTGCAATGTTATTCTGGAAATTTTAGTTAGTTATTTAAACCCTTTCCTTTTATAATCCCTACCTTTTGAAAATATTTTCTATTATAGAAACTAAATTTCGTACAAAATCATGTAACGCTTCAATTTCTGCACACAAACTAGCCTTCCAATCAGCTGAATTTCTTTAATTTACCAAACCACAACAATTTCAAATTATAATAAATGAAAGACTAACCTTGCTTAAACCTCTGACAGATGATGGCAGATAACAGCTCGACGACAGACTACAGTGATGTGGTCGTGTGACAGATGCGCAAAGCGGCAAAAGAAATTGGACATATGCCCAATAGATGAAAAATGCTTGTGAGAAATATTCTGCCTTTTAGGCAACCGAATAAGACTTTTAGTAATGTTTTTAAATGTACTTTACCGACATTTTAAAAATACCACAAAAAACATATTTATACCAACATTCTCAATAGATTAACATTCACATATAGACAAAACACTACTAAAAAATAGTCTTTTAGATATAATTTCTTTAAATATCGATAAAAAAATATTTGAAGTTTTAGTGACATTTAAAAAATGTCGTTATATGTTAATTCTGTTGTAGTGTAGAATTTTTTTTCCTTTATATAGGTTTCAACCTCACCCCAAAAGACTAAGTTTTTAGTTATAATTATCATTCTCTCTTTAAATGTTTGTCCTAGTTAAAACATGATATATTACATCTTGCACATACGTTGGGTGAGCATCAACAGGTGATTTTGCGTACTTGTCTAGCACTTGGTCCGCCCACAATGTCGAATGGGCTTTAAATAGCCCAAACTTAGCCTTAAGGCTCTTTCTAAGGAAAGTAGGTATAATTTATGTTCATAGAGCCTAATACCTAAACTCAAATACACTCATTAAATCTATTTGTTCGTTCTCAGTCCACCAACTTCAATTTATCCATTCAAAATCTTGTATGGAAACCTTATAAGCTATCATCATCGGAAAAAATCTAGGTAAGTCAAAATGTTCTACAAACCCCTAACTCAATCATTATTAACCAACTTTGCATACAGATATTGTTAACCTACAATTTGTTATAATTCATTAGTTGCTTTTGCATATTCGATTTCAAGCCAATCCTCAAATCATAAACACACCAGATCAAGTCTCTAAAATCAATTTAGAGGTTGTTTTACCTAGTATAGAGTAGTCTAACTATTCAAATGTTGGTAAATATAGAGTTATACAAAGAGACTATCCAATGGTGACTAGATATAAAACAAGGTTTTAAACTGATATAAAAATTTTGTAGATAGCTTGTGTGAGTCAAACTTAAAGGAACCTAAAACAGTAGAGAAAGCTTTAGATAAACCACAATGGTATAAGGCCACGCACATTGAGTTTGAAGCACTTCAAAGAAACAAGACTTAGGAATTAGTTTCATTTTCTAAAGATATGAATATAGTAAGGCATAAGTGGGTATACAAAACAAAGTTGAATGTTAATGGTACCTTACAAAATTTTAAGGAAAGCTTAGTGGCAAAGAGTAGATTACTTAGAAATATTTAGAGAAGCATGTTCACTACAAGAAATTTCTTTTATTGTCACTAAATCATTGTGACAAAGATAAATTTTATCATTATAAATATTTTTATTGTGACCAAATTTTCCTTTTGTCACTATTTATTTGTAGTAGATGAAATTCTAAGAAATTATTATTACGGAATTTAATTTTGTCACTATACATACATTTATCATGATAAAAAAAATCATTTTGTTACTATTATTTGAAGGGAAATTTTGGAGCAAAAAAAACTAGGTTGCTGTGACAATAGTATTGTGATGAATATTAATTTTATCATTTTAAATGTCTTTATTGTAATAAAATATCATTTCGTCACTATTTATTATAAAGAAAATATTTGGAGTCGAAACAACTTGTTGATGGTGATGAAATATTTTGTAAAAATAAAAGAATTGCATATTATGACCAAATTTTCGTTATGTTAGTGCTTCTATTGTGACTAAACTAATTTATCAAAAATTATAGTCATTATTAATTTGGAGGGAAAATTTTAATCAAAACATATTGGTTATTGTGACATACACCAATTTTTTAATACAAAAATCATTTTATTACTATTTATTTATCATTTTTTATTGCATTATTTATTTATCTCCTTACTAATTGGTGTTAGTGTAATTGGTGCAGAAATTATACAGACTAGAGAGAAATTATGCATAATAAAATTGGCACAGAATGTAATTGGTGCAGAAACTATACAAACTAGAGAGAAATTATGTAGAATATAATTGGCACAAAATGTAATTGGTGTATATTGTACTTGATATAAGATGTAATTGGTATAGGGTGTAATTGGCGAATACTGTAATTAGTACAAGATATAATTGGTGCAAGATTTAATTGTCATAGGACGAATTGGTGCATATTACAGGATGTAATTGCTACAAGTGTTTTATGATTAATTACTATTTTGCTAATTAATAGAATAAAAAAAAATTGGATAGCTTATAAAAAACTTATTTTACTATTTATTATTTTTAATTAACATATTGGGTTCGATTTGTATTAAGGTTCATGTCTGCAAAATTTTTTTCGATTCTTATCAAGGTTCATGTTTACAAAATTTTTTTATAGTGAAGTTCAGATTCAGGTTCGAGATCAAGAGTTGAGTTTGTATTCGGTTTGTATTCGTATTCATGTTCACATTTTGGTTCTTAGGATTTGCATTTATATTTTATTAAGAATTTATAATTCATAAAATATAATTAAAAAATTTTCAATAATTTCGAATTCGTGATCATGTTAGATTCTTATTATTCATGTTTGGATTCGCGTTCACAAATCTATTATTTTCAATTACTATTTTACTAATTAATAAAATAAAACAAAAAAATGTTTTGGATAACTTATAAAAAAACTTATTTTACTATTTATTACTTTTAATTAACATATTAAGTTCGGTTCTAATTCATATTCGTATTCATTGAATTTTTTTATAGTGAAGTTTGAATTTGGATTCAAGATCAAAAGTTGACTTCGTGTTCGGTTTGTATTTGTATTCATGTTCACATTTGATTTGTATTATTTATATTTATATCGCATTAAAAATTTATAATTAATAAAATATAATTAAAAAATTTTTAATTTAAGTTCAGATTTATATTCATATTCGGTTCATATAATTCATGTTCGGGTTTGTGCACACAAATTTATTATTTTCAATTACTATTTTATCAATTAATAAAATAAAATAAAAACAATTTGGATAACTTATAAAAGAAAAAACTTATTTGACTATTTATTAATTTTAATTAACATATTGGATGCGGTTCGTATTCAGGTTTGTATCCATCGAATTTTTTTAATAAAGTTCGAGTTTGGGTTTGAGATTAACAATTAAGTTCATATTAGTATTTGATTCAATTTGTATTAATATTTAATTTGAATTTAGTCTTAATTGAGAGTAAAATAATTCAATTGAGATTAATTTAAAAATTGATAAGAAAATAAGGGAGAAACAATATTTTCAATAAGGCCTATTGCTTAAAAATAGAAAAAAGATATATCAGAAAAAAAATTAAATGATTTGACATCTTGAAAAATAATTAGATATTTCTTGATATCCAAAAAAAAAATCACAAAAGTTTGCCTCCATCGGAAAACGCAAAAAAATAAAAAGAAAAAGAGATGTTAACACATTGGCGGCAATATTTTTTCAAGAAATAAAACCCTAATCAAGTGTTGGCTACTTTTACTTTTTAACTTTCCCTCTACTTCTTTCCATTAACAAAAATATAATTAGCCTAAATACAAGTACTTTTGTAATTTATAGGGTTAATTGTAGGTTTTTACACGTCTAAGCTCTCCAAACATAGAGGTTTTTGCATCTGAACTCTGAAGGTATGATTAAATTTCTAATCTCTTTATCAAACTTTAAAAAATTATTGATCTTTTAATAAGATGTTTTGTCTTCCTTTTTTTGTTTTACTTTTATTATCGATCATCAATTGATAGTAAAAAAAAATCACACCGATTTTAATATTTTAACATCAATTTAGTACTATCTTATTATCCAACTTTGAATTTTGTTATTTTTACAAAAAAAAAAAAAGTATTTATTTTAGTAAATTATTTATTTTAGTGATAATATTCGCTAGACATATTTTTACATATTACAACTCTCTATTTTGGCAAAATTTCACTTTACCCTATTAGTTTTTCACCCAACTTCAAAATGATCTTATGTTTTTCTATTGATATCAATTTCATCATTCCATAAAGAATTTGGGGTATTACATTCATCCTCTCAAACTATTTCTTTTTGGTTGAAACAAGTTCTAAACAGTATCATAAAACACAATTATTTTTGACCTTATATGTAGGACCCGCCGCCACGAGTACCCCTGCTGCTGAATAATATCGGGAAGCTTTTATTAATAAACTGTAAATACGGGTACTCGCGACGGGAATCCTACGAAAATAAAATCACTGCCTGAAACTATACAAATTTTACACACGCGGAAGCTTTTCTGAATATACATCATTAACATATATAGACTGTTCTGTACAATGGGCCCACATGCCTTTATCATATACATACATAGTGTTTCTGTACATCTGGATACATATAAAAGTACATATGACCACACAGGTCCAAAACTGATACAAACTGAGATCGAGGTGTGTGTGCGTGCCTTCTCCGTCGGCCTCGATCCAACCGCTCCTCGAACCCAGCACGAACACCTGTAAAACTGGAAGAAGGAGGGGGATGAGTGATAAAGATCACCCAATAAGCGCTCCTTACTTCCCTCAATACCCAAGCAAGCACAAACAATCATATAAATAAACACATACCTGGGCCTCGACCCTAATCATACATCTATGCGCTTGCTGGAATCTGGAAACTGCTCATCTGAATCTCATTCATTTATTAATGTCATATGTATGCACGTCATGATGTGTATGTCATGTCATGCTAACTGAAAACTGGATGCATGCATCTGAATACCTCTCTCTGTACCCTCGGGTACCTGTTGTGCTGATCAGACTGGGTAATACAGGGATTCGGCATCCTGGCCATGTGGGTTAAACAGTCTAGCTACTGGCTAGAAAGCTGAATCTGAATACTATACTGCTTCGATCTGACTGGTGTCAGAGAGCTGAAACTGAAATGCTGCTGAATCATCTGACTGGTGCCAGGAACTGAATCTGAAATACTGCTGAGCGTTCTGACTGGTGTCAGAAGGCTGATTCCCACAGATGCCCCCTCGTATTCACCCTTTACTCTTACCCGTACATCGGGTTCTGAATACTGCTGAATTCGGATCCCCTGATCCTCTCGGAAACTACATGTCATGTCATGATATGCACATGCAGTTTATTAACTGATTACATGCTCATCTGATGCTTATCTGAAGCCAATTAACCTTTATTCTGAATTCGCATGCTTAAATTCTCATTTAATAATCATTTTTCTGAAACTCTGCTGATGCACGGGCGTGCATGAAACGTGCACGGGCGTGCACCCTGACGCACGGGACCGTGCGCTGGTCGTGCGCCTGGTCGTGCAAGCTACTGGAATTCACTATTCATTGTCACTGAAAATGCCTACACACGGGCGTGCGTATGCGGACACACGGGCGTGCATGTACATTTTCTGGCCGTGCACAGGTCGTGAACACGGGCGTGCATCTGGAGAAACACAGGCTCACAGCCGTGCCATACTGGCGCACGGGCGTGCGTCTGGTTCTTCAACAAAGCACTGCTCAGAAAATGCACAAAACGGCCAACCAAAACACATCCAATTGCAATCACACTTCAATATACATTCCCAGCACTTCAAACATCACCATTCAAGCTTCACATGCAACATGCATCATCAATCATGGAACCTACCATGGAAACTTCTCTTTTCTCTTTCTAAGGCCATACATACACACATGCATGCTTCAAGGGTGGAAATTTGTCATCCAAATCAACATGCAAGGCCATATAATTATCTCAAACAATCATCCACATGCAAGGAACACATCCATGGCATCAAGAAGCACAAAACATGCCGGGAAACTCAAGGAAAAGGTAAGAGAACACTTACCTCTAGCCATGCCTCGGGAAACTTCACAAATCTCTAATCTCTTGGCTCTCTAATCGGATTGGGAGCTTCTTGCAGCTGGATTCCCTCTCTAGGAATAGGAGGAGCTGAAATTGAAGAGAGAAAATGACTAAAAGAAACTTGGGTGAGTAAAGAAATGACATTTCTCTCGGCTCTCACTTAAATACCATACCACGCACGGGCGTGCACCAATGAGGCACAGGCGTGCACCAGGGAAAATGAACTTAATTCATTTCCCGCTCACTCGCCTAATCAAATCCTTCCGAAAGGATTCCAACGGAAACCGCATGGCTCCGAAAACTTACCAACTCACCCCTGAACTTAACCAGACTCCCAATCTCTCTCTGAATCTCGATTCTAACCCCAAAACTCTACCCCTAAGGGCTTCTGGATCTAGGATGCTACATTTCCTCCCCCCTTATAAAAATTTCGACCCCGAAATTTACCTGAATAACTCTGGGAACCTATCCCTGATCTCAGACTCTACCTCCCAAGTGGCTTCCTCCACTCTCTGACTGCGCCATAAGACCTTCACTAGAGGAATCTGCTTGTTCCGGAGAACCTTGACTTTGTAGTCTAGAATTTGTACCGGCAGCTCTTGATAACTCAAATCATCAGCCAACTCAACTTCTGAAAACTGAAGCACATGAGAGGGATCCCCCACATACTTCCTCAACTGAGACACATGGAACACATTATGAATCCTGTCCATGCTAGCTGGCAAAGCCAATCTGTAGGCAACTGTCCCCACTCTCTCAAGTATCTCATAAGGGCCAATGAATCTAGGGGCCAACTTCCCCTTCCTGCCAAATCTGAGCACGTGCCTGTACGGTGCAACTCTCAGAAAAACTCTGTCGCCTACTGCAAACTCAATCTCTCTGCGTCTCAGGTCTGTATAACTCTTCTGTCGATTCTGGGCCTGTTTCATCCTCTGCCTGATGATCCGGATCTGCTCGACCATGCCCTGAATTATCTCTGGGCCCACAACTGTCTCCAAAGAATCTCTCTCTCCAATCTCATCCCAATGAAGAGGAGACCTACACTTCCTACCGTACAACGCCTCAAATGGAGCCATCTGAATAGTCGCCTGATAACTGTTATTATACGCGAACTCTATGAGGGGAATCAACTCTGCCTAATCGGTCTGGAAGTCCATACAACAAGCTCTGAGCATATCCTCCAGAATCTTGTTAACTCTCTCGGTCTGTCCATCTGTCTGAGGATGGTAGGCTGAACTAAACTGCAATCTGGTCCCCAAGGCTCTCTGCAATGACCTCCAGAAAGCTGACAGGAATCTGGAGTCTCTATCTGACACTATAGTCCTGGGAACACCATGGAGTCTGACCACCTCTCTGATGTACAATCTCCCCAACTGATCTGTAGACATGCCCTGTCTGATAGGCAGAAAATGAGCTGACTTGCTCAGTCTGTCCACA
Organism: Anacardium occidentale; assembly: GCA_026122585.1. Taxonomy (NCBI): domain Eukaryota; kingdom Viridiplantae; phylum Streptophyta; class Magnoliopsida; order Sapindales; family Anacardiaceae; genus Anacardium; species Anacardium occidentale. The sequence continues at coordinate 19,282 of JAJEJH010001584.1, forward strand.
ATCACCCATATGCCATCAAATCCCCTCTGAACTTTGGGAAGACCAGAAATGAAATCCATAGAAATATCTTCCCATTTTCACTCAGGAATACTCAAAGGATGAAGTAAACCTGAGGGTCTCTGATGCTCTGCCTTAACCTGCTGACACACCAGACATCTGGAAACAAAGTCTGCTATGTCCTTCTTCATGCCTGACCACCAGAAACTCTTCTTGAGATCCTGATACATCTTTGTACTGCCTGGGTGTGCTGAATACACCGTACTATGCACCTCTGACAAAATCCTCTGCCTCAACTCTGAACTCTGTGGCACACATACTCTGCCTCTGAATCTCAAGATCCCATCTCTGAACTCAAAGTCTGGTACTGATCTCTCTGACATCCTCTGAAGCATGCTTTGAGTCCACTCATCAGACATCTGACACTCTCTGATCTCATCATATAGAGAAGATCTGATCTGCAGTCTGGAGAATCCCGCAGTAACAATCTCAATCTGCTCTCTGGCAATCTCATACTGCAACTCTCTCTGAACTGAAAGACTGGATAAGGCTACTCGCCTGCTCAAAGCATCTGCCACTACATTGGCTCTCCCTGGATAATATCTGATGTCCACATCATAGTCCTTTACCAGCTCTAGCCATCTCCTCTGTCTCATATTAAGCTCTCTCTGGGTGAAGAAATATTTCAGACTCTTATGGTCTGAATAAATGCTGCACTTAACTCTATATAAGTAATGTCTCCATATCTTCAAAGCAAACACAACTGCAGCTAACTCCAAATCATGAGTGGGATATCTCATCTCGTGATCTTTCAACTGTCTGGAGGCATAAGCAATGACTCTACCACCCTGCATCAACACTGCCCCGATCCCCTGATGGGACGCATCTGTGTAGATGTCAAACTCAACTCCCTCCTGAGGTAGTGCTAACACTGGAGCACTAGTCAATCTCTGCTTGAGCTCCTGGAATCGTGCCTCACAATCGTCTGACCAAACAAATGGAACCTCTTTCCTAGTCAAGGCAGTGAGAGGTCTTGCTAGGTTAGAGAATCCCTCAATGAATCTCCTGTAATAACCTGCCAACCCAAGGAAGCTTCTGATTTCCTTTACTGTCTTTGGCCTTGGCCAACTCAATATTGCCTCTACTTTACTGGGATCCACTGAAATACCGTCTACTGAGACCACGTGACCCAGAAAAGCAACTCTATCAAGCCAGAACTCACACTTGGAAAACTTGGCATACAACTGTCTGTCTCTCAGTCTCTGAAGCACATATCTGAGATGATCTGCATGCTCTGTTACACTCCTGGAATACACCAGAATGTCATCAATGAAAACCACCATGAACCGGTCTAAGCAATCATGAAACACCCGGTTCATCAGATCCATAAAGATCGCTGGGGCATTAGTCAACCCAAATGGCATCACCACGAACTCATAATGCCCGTATCTGGTCCTGAAAGCTGTCTTGGGAATATCCCTGTCTGCCACTCTGACCTGGTAGTACCCAGATCTCAAATCAATCTTCGAAAATACCGCTGCACCTCTCAGCTGATCAAACAAATCATCAATCCTTGGTAGGGGATACTTGTTCTTTACTGTCACTTTGTTCAACTCCCGATAGTCAATACACATCCTCATCGACCCATCTTTCTTTTTAACGAATAGAATCGGAGCTCCCCAAGGCGAACAACTGGGCCTGATAAATTTCTTATCAGTCAACTCCTGAAGCTGTTTCTTCAACTCCTGAAGCTCGGCTGGAGCCATCCAGTACGGAGCCTTAGAGATTGGAGCCGTACCTGGAAGAAGCTTAACATTAAACTCCAACTCTCTGTCTGGAGGTAACCCTGGCAACTCCTCTGGAAACACATCTGGAAACTCCCTGACCACTGGCACCTCCTCGATACTCGGACCCACTGAACTGTTGCAAACAACATTGGCCAAGTATCCGACACAGCCCTGTCTCAACAATCTGCTCGCCTGAATACTGGAGATCATCAGACTATCAACTCTGCCGTCACCAAACACAAACTGATCAGGGCCTATGTGGAATCTCACTTTCTTCCTTCCACAATCTATCTCTGCACTGTATTTACTCAGAAAATCCATCCCCAAAATCATATCAAAATCTGCTAACTCCAGCAGAATCAAATCAATCATCATGGATCTACCCATAATCTCTACCTCCTGATCTAGGAGGACTCTGTCACTCAACACAAATCCCCCATCTGGCATCTCCACCTGGATACTCCTACTGGCCACACTAGGGTCAACCCCCAATCTCTCAACCACACTCCAAGACACAAAACTGTGTGTGGCTCCACAGTCAACAAGTACAAATAAGGGAGTATCAAAATAAAGTAGCTGACCGGTAACTGCATGGGGAATGGC
>JAJEJH010001585.1:0-21643 GCA_026122585.1 Anacardium occidentale
GTATCCCTTGGACTGCTATCTACCACTGTGTCATCTGGGAGGTTTTTCATTCGATACAAACAGTTAACCACTGTTACCTCATCTCTGTCAATCTTAAGATCTCCTAATTTGATGGTTTCCCATTTCTTTGCTATAACACGGTACTCAAATGGGACCTTAAATCTTTCACAGTAACTTTTTAAGCGACGCCCTGTCTCTTCAACTCTCTCTTCTGGCCGGAAACCTGGTTGGGGAAGCTCAATGCCAGTGATGCGAAGCATGGGAGGTCCACCACCCCTTTCTGAAAGGAGCTGAATAAAGCAAGGCCACTGAAAACCATAGCAGATGCCAAAGTCAATAATGTGAAGCCTTGTTGCTTTCTCAACTAGTTTTGCAATCGTCCTGTTTGCCATATAAAATGTCATGTTGTAGAAGGGACAGGAAGTAACATGAACCCGGTAAGCCCTTAGGATATCAGCTGCCGATGCTCTATGACTTATATGCGGATATATTGGTATCGGTGTGCCGACAAGGCGTGCCTCGAGGCCATTAGCAAAGTAATGAGCCAATCTTTGGTTTCCATCACCAAAAGCAGAAGAATGCTGCCTAGTCTGCTTCAGTAGCTCATTTGCAGACCTTAGGTCATTATTAGCCACAGCTTGTGCACATTGAGTTAGCAGAGACCACAAATCTACTGCCTCCCTTTTATAAACCTTTTTCTTAGTCCGTATTGCTCTACCTTTAGACCCTTTTAATTGTCCATTCTGCTTTTGTTTTCTGTTTAAATCGTTAGGTCCTGGAGAACATGACGCAGACTCATTGTTCCCAGACTTGCACATCAGCAATACTTCATCCATCTCTGATTGCTCCAATTCTGTAAGAGAAAGAGCTGAATGCTTGTTGCTTCTCCCTTCTTCAAGCTCATCACTATCCTCTCGCTGATCAATTTTCCTTCCCCTTGATCCATTAGATGAATGCTGCCTTCCATCCCTAACTGAGCTCGCGAAAGCCTCTTCTCGATGCACTGGTGGGGTGGGCACAAAAACAACACTGTCCAGATTTAAAATGAAGTTGCCAGCTTCCCCTACTCCACTGAATTCATTGGACTGCATCTGCATCCCACTGAACATATTTGGTACCAGAAAGGTACTATCAGGAGAACCAATCAAATTGGTAGAAGAATAATAACTGTCGCTGTTATCGTTACTGCTAGAGCTGCTGGTGAATCTATCATTTGGGTTCTCCATGTATTTTCCGGGACAAGGAAGGTCATGGTTAGGTGAAGGAGGGTATTTCTGACCAACGACATCATAGAAGGATTTCTCTGCAGCTTGGAGGGCTAAACAATCTTGCAACATGCAGGTTTTTCCCTCTAAATCTTCCTCCATAAGGATTTCACTAATGTACTTGAGAACAGTAGCCGAGTGGTCAGAACTGTCCGGCGAATCTCCATCTGAGATTGATTCCCAAGAGGGAAAAGAATCACTTTGTGAATTGGTCCGAAGAATAGGTCGATGATGATCTACTGAGTCATGATTGAGATTAAATTCATTAACAATATTCTGATTTGAACCGGATGCAACCGAGCCATGCTGATCAAATTTGATTCCATTCATTGAAGAAGGAAATGCTTCAAAGGGGTATCCACAAACTCCTTTCTGGTTACTTCTAGAAAAAACCTTAAGAAAATGAAATATAAATCTGAAACTTCTCTGGGATCAAGAAGTGAAATTAATCAAAACAATAGGATTTAATACTCGAACCTGTCAAAGAAAAAACATCGCAAATTCTGAAACTGAAAAACAAAGAACAAGTCAACGGTTAGCAGATTGAAAAGAAAAAGTGAAATGATGAAGAAGATTCAGGAGTACCTCAAATAAAGCCCGGCATATTAAAGATAAAAGAGAATTTATGAAAGTGCATACTAGTAAGTGGTGCCCGCTAAGACTTCACCGATAAGATATTGTCTATTTATATACATTTTTTTTCTAACCAAAAACTTTATCTTTAACCTAAGACTTCATCCTAAAAAACTAATCGATGCTCATAATTACTTGATAAATAAATAATATCTTAAAAATAGGTGGGTGGTAATATTTATGTAAAACCTTAAAACAAGTTTGCATTTTTCAACCCGAGCTAACTTCTTCCAATGAAACTCATCATCTGGAAGTCTTTTGCTGCCACTTCGAGGCATCTAATTAGCTTGACTTACCGATGTTCTCAGTCAAACACAACATTACATCAATTGATATATCTTACGATAATAAACGTACACGTGTTATGATCGTCTTTGCTTATCTCATTTGACTACTTCTTCATGACCAAACTTTGCTTCCTTATCATTTACTCTATGCTGGAAAAATTTTCGGCTTGACCATTTGCATGATCAGCGGTGTCCTTTTTGCACAAGTAATCAAGAACAAATTAAAACACCGATAAAGTTTTTCAAGTGGTTTGGTTTCTTTATTAAAAGATTATTTATATTGTTGTGTTACTAAACTTACAACGAAAATAAGGAGAATGACAGTAAAGGATTCTACTTTTTGTTCTTTTTGTCACTTTAAAATATTGTATTTATAAGATAATAAAAGAAGATTATTGTGTAATTTACGTGATTGAATACCTTGAATTTTAATACAATGAATCTAGACATTATCTAAATATGAAAACTGTGTTATCCTCGTTAAAATAAATAATAATTGTGTTATCTTATAATAATAGAGGATAAAAATATAACATGATATATTATGATAACAAAAGACATGAATAATATGTTTACAAGATAACGGAAATGATTAAAATGACAAAAAGTTACTCAAGAAAAAATAATAAGAAAATTTTCATTCAACAATCTTTTGATGTGAATTGGTGAGCTCACGGTCAAATAAATAAAGCAAAGCCTCCAAGCAAGGAAAATAACAAGAAGTGACTATGTTTATGACATAAGGAGAAGATAAGCAAACAAGGATTAGACATGTGCATGGGTGTATATATTTTATATGGATTACTTCAATCTTTCCGATGCAAATTAAAAAAAAATGACTTTATGCATAAATGACTAGATTCATTTCATCTCCATTTGAAAGGGTCTTTAAGTAGCACTATCTTAAACTACAATATAATGAGATTCCCCTTTTTATATTCAAGATCTTATTCTCAGTCAGTTTGACTGTCTGTTCCTAATAACTTGTGCTGTTTCCTCGGGTGTTTCCTTTGCACTCTGCTAATTATATAATATTAATCTTAATGTTTAAATATTTTTGATAAGATTAATGCTGTTGGATTCTTGCTTAATTATAAATTTTGAAGAAGATGTTGATGGCATTAAAGTCAAAGCCCCCTATGCCACGTGTCTCTAGATGTACGTGTTGAAACTCTCAAGAAGATGAAAGGGGAAATATATTACACTTTAAAGACTTTTTTTCTTTGCGTACGGGCTGCCACGTCTGTGTGAACGGGGTTTAGCCCAGTATCATGAGAACAAAATACTAGTGACCTTAAAGGGCTCATAATTCAAGCAAAGCAAGACTGGATCCTTCCTTCTTTTATGCGGATCACATTTTACATGTGAATGTTTTATTCACGGCTGCCAAAGAAGAAAGATGGTCCAAGATTATGATTATGTTTTGTTTTCAAAAGCTCTTCTTTTGATTGAAAGGCCACTTGCTCTTCCAATCACTTCAACTTTCTGAGGAACCATATGTCTAGAATGTACCAGATTCACCTCACCTTGAAAGTTTTCTTTGGAACGTGTTTGAACTTCGAGCAACATTTGTTGATGGAATGATTCAATGGCTTTAGATTAGAATTGACTAGGAGTCCCGTCCTCGCAGTGGCTGGCACCATTCAGATTAAACCTTTTATTATTAAGGAAGTGACTTAATTTGCAACCTCATTCAGACCTTAAAGTCGAACAAGTAAGAGAACAATGAAAAATGAAATCCAAGATTCACTTTTATTAGTGCTGTGATGTGAACACAGCCAAACACAACCTAGGAAATACGTACAGACAAAAAACTAGGATCAAGACTCCCCTGGTTATCAGCAGCAGTAGAATTACACATGGTTATTTGCACTACAAGTGAAGGAAAGCAAACTGAAATTTGTTAGGAATAATGCCTTAATTTATTTTCAATCTTTGCTTTTCTGCTCCTGGAAGAATCTCACAGCTCTCAATGCTTCCTTCTAAAGTATATGCCGTTAAGTACCCCTCTATGCAGGTACCCAACTGGAGGAAGCATAGATAATCCTTCCTTTCCATCCCTGCAGCATCCAGTTGCCATCTTCATCAATTACAAAGTCCTTGTGGTACAAGTTCTTCAACTTAATCCTCAGTTTCTCCATCAGCTGCGGGTCCACTGGCGATGGCTTAAATGCAGCCCTCATGATTCGTGTATGCCACTGCTTGTATGACTCGGGCCTCTCAATCCTCTCCAAACCTTCACAAGCTATGGCATTTATTGCTCCTCGTGAATAAAACTCTTCCTCAAGTAACAATCTTTCTTGACTTTCACGGGCCATAGTAGTATCAAACATATCAAACAATGAGGAGAAGTGGAAGATTGCCTCCCGAAACCGTGTAACGAAGAAGGGAGCATTATATGACCCATTAGTGACAGAATTGACAAAAACAGCAGGATTTATCTTCCTTATTAAGTTCAAGACAGCATCCCTAGGACAGTCAACTTCGGCAGTTTCATCAAGCAGGTACTTAAACCGATACAGACAATTCACAGCAACCACCTCATTAGATTTAATCTTGAGGTCCTCAAATTTGATAGTTTCCCAGTGCTGCGATGCAATGCCATTGTACTCAAATGGAACCTTAAAGCGCTCACAATACTTTGCCAGACGACGACCCGTCTCCTCAATTCTTTCAGCTGGTTTGAAACCAGGTTGGGGAAGCTCTATCCCGGTTATGCGGAGCTTAAAAGGGTGGCCTTCAGATCTCTTTGAGAGAAATTGAATGAGTATTGGCCATTGAAAACCGTACGCAATACCAAAATCAACAATGTGAAGAGTTGTTGCTTTCTCAGCTACATTCATAATCATTTGGTTTGCAAAGTAAATAGCAAACTTCTTAAATGGACAAGCATTAAGATAAACTTTATAAGCTTTTAATATAGCGGCAGCTGTTTTCCTTGGAGCGAAGGACGTATAGAAAGTTTTGTTTCCTATTCCACTGCCTGCCAAACGTGCTTCAAGGCCATTTGTAAAGTAATGGGCCAGCCGCTGAAACCCATCGCCAGCTGGTGAAGAATGCTGCCTAATCTGCTTCAGTAGCTCATTAGCAGTCCTGAAATCATTGGTGGCAACAGCTTGAGCGCAGAGAACCAAGAAACTCCTTAAATCCACTGTATCCTTCTTCTTTCCCTTCCTTGCACGAGATTTCCCGCCATTAGATCCATTGGATTGTCCATTTTGCTGCAAACTGTTGCTTGATCCTGTATGCAAAGCTTGAACCTGACCCTCATCGGTGCACAATGTAGGCTCACATTTTGAACCTTCACAATGCAGTAACACCTTGTCGAACATCTCAGATAATTCAGCCTCTTCCACGTAAACAGACGAGTGTTTATTTCTCCTCTCTTCTTCTAAGCCTGCATCCTCACGCTCATGATTTTTTCTACCTCTTGACCCTGCAGGAAGGTTTTCCCTCTCATCTTTCTTCTCCTCAACTAACAACTTGGCAGTCTCTAGCTTTTGCTCCTTAGTGAAACCGTAGCTTTCTAAATCAATGATAAGTTGATTACCAGTCGGAAGGAATTTACTAGCTTCCTCCAACCCCCTTTGAAACTGCAGTATAGACTCTGTGTCACTGAAAATATTCTGAGCAAGAAGCTCATTGACAGAAGTCGTCAACCCGTGGCCAAAATTAGTCATGCTGTCTGTTGGATTCACTGAAAACTGCGAACTTGGAATCTGCAAACTGGGCTGCTCCGAATCGGATAGGAAATGGTAACCACCAGAAGGTGTAGTTTTGAACAGAGGGGGATTAGACTCTCCAATATCACCAACCAACAGAGTATCAACAAAATCATTAGTACCTATAGCGGTGCTAGTTAAGGCACCAGTACTACTGTTAAGATCATTGCTACTATTAGAAAAAGTAGTGTTACTTGCTAAACTATCGGTAGCGAGATCAACAGAGCGTTGGAGTAGAGGTTGAGGTTGATAGAAGGATGAAGAATAGCGTGGCTGTTGCTCACCAAGTACATCATACAATGACTGCTCGGTAGCTTGTAGATCAAAAGTGTTATAAAACATAGATGGTTTATCTTCCATGTTTTCTTCCAAAAGCATCTGGCTTATATATTTGAGAACCGGGTCTGAAGAGTCACTATCATCCGAGGAAGAGGAAGCCTGTCGCTCAGGACTCCAGCCGGTTGAGCGAACAAAGGAGTTTCCATCAGGACTCAAACTACTAGAATCAACAAGAGACGCTATTTCTAGGCTGGAGGTTGACCATGGTGCATCAGAATCAGGGGGACTAAAGGGGATATCCGAAAACTGGAGATCTGGTGAAGGAATAGCGAACTTGGATCCATTTTCAGGTTTTGGATATTGATTTAAGTTAGATACGAGGGACGCATCAATGAATTGAAAATCATTAATAATATCCGGGAATTCAACAGAGCTTTGATCCATGAACACAAATCAAAAAGTAAAAATTAAAAATCTTAACTCTAAATCAAGTTCAAAGAAGAGATACAACAAAGGTAAGCAGAGGCAGATAACAAAAACTGATGGAAGTAAAATCTCACCGAGAAACTACAAGCAAGTGAAGCAGAATTGAGTTGGGATAAATAAGGCTAAAAAGATCAAAACACAGATCTGTGAGCCGGGATTGTATTTATGGAGAATCTAGACTCTATTAACAAGGCAAAGGTAAAAGCAGTTTACTGTGTCTACCACGCCTTTTGATGATTAGCTGCGTTTGACTTCCTATCTATTCAAATTTTGTGGGAAAATTACTGCTTTTTACCCAATGTTTTATGGAATCACAAGTCCCTTCCATGAATTTTGAAAAAGCCAATTTTTACCTCTTCACTAAATTTAACTATTAATTTAATAAATTTATAGATATTTGTATTACTTCATTTAAATATTATAATGAAAGTGATATTACTGTCATATCGTCCCCAACATTTAAAATATTATTATAATATTTCCATTAAACTATATTATATATAATATTGTGAAATTATAACATATAAATATTTTTTTCTTTGATCATATTTAATAAATTATTATATTTATACTATATATTTTGAAATACAATTATAATCTTAATAATTTGTAATATGATAGTTATATTCTTATTTATTATATTTTATTTAGTTAATTATGGCACAATTATCATTCTTAAAACTATTAAAGAGTATTAAAAAAGTTTTAAATTTCAAAAATATTTTTAAACTTTTTTTAATTTGAAAAACCTCCTTAAAATTTTATCAACACTCATAATATTTTCATATTTTACCCTCAAAAAAACAATTATAAATATTAAAATATCCATTCATATTTTTAATTGAAATTAATATAAATCAGTATACAAAAATTATTTAATAAAATTTTAAAGATAAAGTGTTTTTTTTTTTAGGATTTTTCACTAATTTTATAAAAATTCAATAGATTCTATTAACAAATTTAATAAGTTGGTGGGATTTGATTTTTTTATAATTTAAATTATAAAAATCTAATAATTCATCTAATATTTAGTGAAAAATAGTGATTTCACCAAATTTTATTTGTGTATCTGACCCTTTTAAGCCATGCCCATACTCCGACAACAAAAACAAAAGAATATTTCATTTGTTAAATCATTTGGTAGCATTTGGTTAAGGTATCAAAAATTATCTCATTAATTTTATTTTTATAATAATTTACCTTTTATTATTAATATTATGTTATTTGATTTATAACTGGCAATATAATGAATAATTTAATTATATTTTTATAACGGCCCAGACCCTCGGGCCCTAGACTGATACGAGTCTACTGCTTTGGGATTTAGCCCTCTGCTAGCTGACTATGACGGCCCCTCTTAGTCCATCCCATAGCAGATATTGTCCCTCCCCCCTGAGTTTTCTAACGCCTCTCACACCACTCGAACCCACGCCCTGAGGGACTTAGGGTAGTGAAAGCATGGTGTGTTACTATCTATTGGGTTCGAGTGATGTGGAAGGCGTTAGAAAACCCAGGGGGGAGGGACAGTACCTGCTATGGGATGGGCTGAGAGGGGCCGCCATAGCCGACCAGCAAAGGGCCAAGGCCCAAAGCAGTAGACTCGTACCGACCTAAGGCCCGAGGGTCTGGGCCGTTACAATTTTCTCATTAGTTATTAAATTATTATTAAGATATTATTAATTTTGTTACAAATTTATCTTTGCTTAATAAATTTAATTCAACATAATAAAAATATTTAATTAAAATAATATCATTTCTCTTATTAGCATAAACCAATCACAATGTGAAAGAACTTATATTGATTCTTAGATTAATGTTAATTTTTGTTGTTTGCTTTTTCAAATTGAAACAGGAGAAATGTTATATTAATTTATTTTGTGATTGTTAACGATATGAATGTTTTATGAAGAAAAGGAGTAAACGACGTCAATAGCAAGGCTAATGATGCAACGCGTTTTGGTGCAAGGGTTAAAACAAATAGTTGGGTTTATTTTGGAAAAGTTTTTTCTCTTCTCCTTCTCTTTTGTTGTTCGTGTGAGGCATAAAGGTCTAGTGATAGCAAATGTAATTTACATGCTTTGTGAATAGGTGGGACTTTTCATCAAGATTAGTTTTTTATTATGTTTGAACGGTTCTGATTGATATAATAGTTGAACATATAAATTTCCAACTATCAGTTTTTGTTTGGATTGTATATAAACCCTAATGTGTTTTAAAATAAATGTATAAAGTATATTCAGAAATTTCTCTCTGTGTTTTTTGTTTTTTTATTTTTTTTCTCACACAATAATTATTTATATGTATTAATTTATTCAAAAATAATATTAACCATTCGGTTAGTTTAAGTTTATGTAATTTTCTAATTTAAGTCATAAAAGATTATATGAACTAAAAGAGCAATAAATTTATTTTAGTTTTATTTTTTAATGGATATCTTGAAAAGGTGCAAATATATTTTCAATTTGGCCAAACAACTATTTTCCACCCAAGTTTGATTAAATTATGCAGTATAATCTTTTAAGTTTGAAAAAACTAAATTTTTATTTATATGTAAAGTCAATTATTAATTTTAACAGTTAAAAAATATTTATATTATTTTATTTAAATATTATAATTGGAATGTATTTAAAATATAAATATCATTTTAAAAAATTTATTAGGTAAATAAATATTTTCTCTGTTTTATTTTAATAAATGTTATATAATCTTATATATTTTGAAAACATATTATAGTCTTAATAATTTATAGTATAATATTTAGACATTTATTTTATTGCATTCTTGAAATGTACAATTATCATTTTTAAAACTATCTAGGGAAATCTAAAAATTTTAAAACTTTAAAAATAGCTACAAAATTTTTCAAACCTCTAAAAATGTTATTAGTATTTTTTTTTAATTTATCTTAGTCGTATAATTATATATCATTAACATCATTATTTATATTTGTATTACTTAATTTTAATTGGAATTAGCATAAATTAGAATACAAAACATCTAATAAAATTTTGTAGGTAAAATGTTATTTATGTTGATGGTATTTTTTTCTTTTAGATTTTTTATAAAAAATTTAACAAATTTAATAGAGGGTGGGAATTTTGTTTTTGTAAACTTGGAGGGTAAACAAGATATTTCATCAAACCTTGGGTGGGTTTGGACTTTAAATTTTTATATTATGCAGTGCAGACAAGTGCATCATACATATTTGCATGAATATGGTCCATCAAATGATGTGACCTACCCACCAGAAGAGGTAAGAACCCCTTTATCCAAAACCTAATGAGGATGGAATATATATGTATACATACACATATATATGTGTGTGTGTGTGTGTGTGTGTGTGTTAAAACACTTGTGCTTCATGATAAATTTTGGGTGGCTTGGTTGAAGCTTCAGAAGCAAGTCTCTCCAATGTATAATCTCTTGTATAAAAATATTGCATATGTATTATCAACCTTAACTTGTGAGAAATGTTTTCATATTCAAATTGAATATTGAGTTGATAAGGAGACCTATTTGGATCAACTAACAATCGAATTGAATCATTGTTTAAACAAATATTATAAATTATATTAAAATAATTTTGTTTGATGGTGCTTTTCAAGTCATAGAATGGTTCCATTATTAGTTAAAAAGCTCAATAAAGGTAAAATATCAATTGAATGGTTGATTGATGGGCTTGGTGTTGATTACAATTCATTTCGGTTTAAAGCTTCAATTAAGTGTCATTGATCATTTGGATTAGATTGACTTTCAACAATCAATTAGTCCAATTTGATTTAATTTTTAAAATTATGCTTACAAGGGGTTAAAGAGTGATTTTCTTTAAAAGGGAAAAAATTATGCAAATTTAAATCTCAAATAAAAATGTATTATTTATCCTCGATACCTAAATATCCATATTTTTCATGAAAAAATTTTGCTTGATCATGGAACCAAAGAATAACATAAGCCTTTTGTCAAATCCATTATAAGCTTGATCAATCTTGATTGTCACGAGCCAAATGCTCCCAAGCATACTTGTGTGGCACTTGGCTAAATCGTCGATCTAAATTAACATTTCTCATCTTCATACTAAATCCAAAATGATTTGTTTTAATTTAATTCTAGAAAGAAGTTTTAATTTACTCTAACTTATGATTCTTTCTCCGAAATGATATGGTATGGATTAAAACACTATCTCCAAAGAGATGGTATCATTTTGTGGTTTGAAAGGATTAGAGGTCAGCCTTTTATCATATAGGATTCTACCCAGGAGTTTTAATTTAATCATTAATTTTATAGTATAAACAATATCCTTCTTCCATACAATAAAAGAGGTCTGATCTTAATCCAAAAACTAAAAACAAAGAAATCTTAAAAATCATAGTTCTAACCTACAAACCATAAGTCTTATAATAATATGTCATAATATGTTAGTATTGTGTAATCAAACTCACAAATACTATTGCAAAAAGGTGACTAGTCACATTTTTTACTCATAATTTAATTTAAAACATAGATAAAAGTCTCCTTACCCAAAAATAGCAAGAATGGTATACCTTTGCAATTCCATGATTCATTCAATCATTTTTCATCTTTATCCATCATAGATACAGAATAACATTCATCAACATCATTTCTTACCAAATCGAGATAAACATAATTTGTAACTTTCATTTAGATAACTAGATTAAATATATCACAATCTAGGACATATCTCAATATAATGTTATTCAATATAATCCTTCTTCTAGTCCTATGGAAAAACTGTTCAACTGTTTTCATTCATTGTCACCCCTTGCACAAAATCATACTACTAGTCTTGTGTATGCTTGTTGATGCATATTTTTGCATCAACAATTTGGCATTAGCTCGAAAAGGCTTTTCCAAGTTTCCCAACAAATACACTCTCCATCAATCTCCAACAAAACTCTTATCATGACTCTCGAGGAAGAAACGAAGATAACCCTAATTGAGTAGGGCACTGATGTTAATTAGATTGCTCTCCTTAAATAATAACATAAATATGCTATCAAAAACCAACTTATCTCAAGAGTTGAAACACACCTAATAGTAGCTAACATGAAGGCCCAACTGAATGGGACTTGAATTGAAATATAAGAGAGAGAGAGAGAGAGAGAGAACAACATTCCATATCAAGGAACAACCATCATGAATTTGTTTTAAGAAACATCTATTCCATTGACAAATGACTATTTTATTATTTAGAACACTTGTTTTGCCTAAGATATAAATAAAATAATATTTTACTCTAGTCGTATATAATTCATTGTATTTTGAAAAAAACAAAATGTTTTCTCTAATATTATCTAGTTATCTTCACCTTTAATCCAATTAAGACTGCTGGCATCATCCATGAGCTCCATACATCTTCAACAACATGTTGTAGTTCCTTGGTACCCCTTATGGATGAATAAAGGTCATTCTATCTTGGGATTTGATTGTGGAAGTAGTATGTTAGATAAATCACAAAGAGAATGAACTATAAACGTTGGCACGCTTTTGTTTTTTTTTCTTGTTTTAATTTTCAATTAGGGTTTTGTGTAATTTTGGAAAAGTAAAATGACGATGCCTAAGGTTTGATGAAATAAAAATTTTCTACCATTTAAGTTTTAAAAAACCAAAATTTTACCTGATATTCACTTTTATTAATGAATTTTTTTTTTTTTTTTGGAAATGATTGTTTTGTCCTTTTATTGTAATTAAGAAATTACAATTAACACTTAAATATATAAAAGTACCAATATATATTTACTAGTTTAAAATTTTACCATTTAGACTTCTAAAAAATATCAAATTTCTAATCAAGTTTAACATATTGTGTTTTGTTCAAATTTTTAGAACTGTAATTGTCATTTTTGAAACTATCAAAGAGTATACTTAAATTTTAAAATTTTCAAAAATACTCTAAAACTATTTTTAGATTTTCAAAAACGCCTAAAAAATTTTGTGAAACTCTTAGCATTTTAAAAAATTATGCTTAGCCCCTAAACTTTTGAAAAGGAAAAAAAAAAAAAAAGATAGGATAAAAGAAAGATAAAAGGAATAAGGGAAAAAAGATAAAATAGAAAGAATAAGAAGATAAAGAAAAAATAGAAAAATCTATGAAAAATAACATTCCCACCCTTTTTCACTTAACAAAATTCAATAACGAAAATGGATAATAGGTGGAAATTTAGCTTTTTAACTTAAGGGTGGGATTGTTATTGTAGCAAACCTTTGGTGGGAAATAGTCCTTTGGCCTTTTGAAAAAAAAAAAAAAAAAAGCTTACTATACTTAATTATTTGATGATTTTATGCAAAAAAAAAAAAGCTTGTATAAATTCTTGAATAGCTCTCTATCGATTGAAATTTTTTTCTAGCACTTCAATGAAATGGGGCATTTGACATATAGAATGGATATACCAATTCCTTTACTTCCTTGAACAAATGTAAGAATACATTGATCTTAAACTCATTTTCATGGAACGCGTATTCTGTAAATAAAATAGGTGTTCCAATTTTCTCAAATGAGTACGACAACATGCTCATTTTTTAGTGGAATGACTTGAGACCTGAAACAATTGATACTTCGTATATAAAACATGCTCGTTCTTGATTTAAAATGGATGTTCTATGAATAAGACAAACGTGCCTTCTTTTTTTAATTTTTTACTAAGAGAATGAGATTATTTCGTAGTGGAATGATAAACTATTTTAAAGATGAAACGAGTATTACAATTTGTGAAGTAAGTATTTTATATCCAATTATTGTATTTTAAACATAGACGAATTTAGATAATAACTTATTGGGTGTTTCAAATATTGTTTAGTTACCTTTTTTTTTTTATTTTTTGACACATCAAAACACATAATAATCCCACAAAGAAACCTATTTCTAATCCTATAAAAGTATAAGGATTATTTAAAGAAATAGGAGGGCATCCCATTCATATACACCTAATCTATCAGATTCTTATCGAAATAAAAAATAATATAAAAGTGGAGGCAGAATGCAGATCAACTAGCCCAATCTCTTTAAAAATATAATCCTATATTCATAGATGTGCTAGTCTACTATATAATAATGTTGCATACTTCTACACTCTATGCATCATCTAATTAATTTTTCTACATCATCTTAATATTAAACAAATTGGACTTCCTTTGCTACTTCCATCTCTACCCACTGGTTTCTCAAGTCTTCAGAATTACACCTCTTAATAATTTCTATAATAAATTCTTTGCTGTGATGTGAAGGTTTGAATTTCTTTAAAATTTGTACATCAAATCGCCTTCAAAACAAATTTAGGAATTTCTGATAAAAAATTTACTGAAAATTCAGAATTTTAAAATCAGTCAAATTAAGTGGATAAGTTTGAGCCAATATTTTACATAAATTATTTTGATCAGTGTCTGGGTATGCTCATACTAAATTTTGATCACTTTTGTCCACCACTTTTTTCACATTCATTGCATCGAATCAAACTGTTAATCAGTGCAGTTCTGTTTTATTGGAAAAAACAAAGAAAGGAAGGAAAATGGATCTTGTGATCTGTGAATAAGAGAGAAGTCGTCTGATTGATCCTGACTTCATGTCGAAACCGACTCAACATTTTATGCAATTTCTTGATGGTGACCTCCAGTCCCAGAACCAGAAAAACCTAGTCAATTTTATAAAGAAAGAAGATAATATCTTTAATAAAAGTAAAACATAATCTAACCCCCACTTAAATCGCAACCAACCAACTCTTTGGCACCAAATAAGTATAACCCTGAAGGGGGATTTTAGTTAGTGGGTGGAGTGAACTTGGTATCAAAAGTTATGAATTTAAACCTCTTTGAGGTTAAATTAAGATAAAACTTGATTGTATGTTGGGTTGATCCAAAGTTTTATTAGTTCAATATAATTGATGATCAAAAGATGGATTAATTTTCCCTCAATAAATTTAAAAAGTTCAAAACCCATTAGATCAAATGAGTTACACAGACGAAATATTATAAATCTATCAATTTGGATTGATTGATAGAAATAAAGATAAATTCAAACTGAGCCTAATTTAAATTTTTTTTTGTTTGAATTTGTTTTGAAAAAAAATAATTTAATTTGAGATTACTGAGCAACTTGAAGACATGGAACATCAATCCATGTCTGCAAATGAATTTCCTTCTGTTACCAAAAGCTCTTATTCAATCAGTGATTAACAGACGCCAGGCCTCTAGCAGAGAGAAAATATAACATAGATATATCTTCATACTTCTATTCCTTTTCCATAATTTTTTTACATAAAGATAAATACAAAGAAATTAAAAAAAAAGAAGTCCAATTAGACCATCTTTCTCTAAACCCATAAATAAAGACTCACCGGAGAAGGCAAGTCTCGGGCTGTGGCTGTGGCTTGAGTTGTTTGGCCTGTTGCTGAGACCAATAAGCATGAGCAGTTAGAACCCTATCCAAAAGTTCCTGAGGGACAGGCTCTCCCCTCCTTTGTTGAGGGGATATTCTTGCCGTGTGTACTAGTGTTTTCCATTTGTCCTGAACACAATCACAACCACAACCAATGCCAAACTTTTTAACCAAACTAACAAGATTAAAAAACCAAAACAGGCTCATATTATAATATAATAATCAGGCATCAAGCAAACAGGGAAAAAGTGGGTGACAAAATTATTTGAGAAAAAAGAATAATGCTGAATAAAAAGTAAACGTGTGGACGGGATATTGAGATTCCTTGTGGGTCGGTTGTTATAACCAGAGTTTAATAAAAAGCTATAAAACCATCAAATCATTTACCTCTCCTACAAGTAACTATTGGCTTGAATATATTAGTTGATCTATCTCTCTGATCTACTGGCCCAACTTTCCACGCCATCAAGTAAACTTTATTGAATTTTAAGACGAGCTTTAGAAATCAAACAACCTCATTGAAGTTACATATATGATTTTTAAAAATAATAACTGATGAGACAGATGTGAACAGGTGGAAGAAGTAATTTTTTAAAGCTCAAATGTTACCCAAAAACAAAATGGGACTTCAAATTTGTATAGGGAAGTGGGAAATACTCTACTCACCTTTAAATCCACGTAAGTTCTATGCTTGGCATTTTCGAAAGCTTGCAGTTTAACATCTCGCCACCTGCAGATGTATAAAAACTTTATAAGCCCGTATGTGATAGCATCGCTTAATTCAGACTTCACCACCAGCATGTAGTTTTTCAATCGTGTATAAAAAGCTATTATACCTTCCAGTTCCAAGTGTCTCAACTGCTTGAACAAGTGCTTCAACTTCAGCAACAGAGAAAGGTCGGCGAATTCGGCGTTGTACAATCTCAGAACGCTTACATTTCCGGTGCACTGGAACAACAGCTAGAGCTTCCACACTCATTTCAGGAACAGTAACCAGTGCTTTAGAATCCTTTGTGCTTTTGTCAATGGACATGTCAGTAGGAAAGGTTGCTGAATCATGATCACTTTCAATTAAGTTTCCCATGTTAGTCACATGCAGCTCAGGTGCAACGTCACAAGTGCCATGATGAATGACACTAGGAGAGGGAGTATACCTGATAGAAAGAAATTCTTTAGTCACATTTTACCCACCTACTAACAGAAAGGACGAAAAAAGTCAGAATGTTAATGCATAAAATCAAGTATCATTGTCACAAAATATTGTAGCAGAGTACCTTGTGCCATGTAAAATTACGGGGCATCATTATCATATGGAGGCAGAAAATAGTAATTGGGCACTGGCCAAACATCTACACTTCCTAGAAAATATTAGTTCATAATTTTTTGATTTAAATTAATTTACTCCATTTCATTTTGATACCAGAAAAGAACCACCACAGAGAAATCAGATTTACTAAAAATTTATTTATCAAACTCTGATAATGAAATGAAGTTATAAATACGAAAACTTTCCCATTACCTGGTCAAAGGCTGAGGTGTATCGCAACGAAGCAGAAATGGAGAACCTCCAGGGCCGAGATGTGGGGGAATCTGTGAAGTATTGGGCTCCAAACTAAAACCCAAGGCATCAAGTTGATTATCATGAGATATCCCAGTCTGAAGTAGCGTTTTGCTGTCATCTCTAACCTTCCTCCCCTGAATAAGTATACCAACATGTAATCCACCTCCAAGTATGGCATTCACTGCCTCCATAACCCTCCTCTGATAAAAAAATATTGCATATCATCAGAAACAAAGATAAAACCAAGAGTGAATGATGGATTAGGCACACAAATCACATTGAAATATACAACAAAAGTGAGGGAAGAATCAAAGCAAGCATAAATATACATACAAATAAATATATATTTATATATAAAAGTACATTAAGTACATCAATTATGGGATACACATATGATTACTAACAGCCCACAATTATATAGTCTAAAGCCATATACCTTCAATGAACCAACAGTTGCAGTTGCTGGCATTTCAATGAAAAGCTCTGGCACCCTGAAAGACTTGATCCTAAGCTTCACTGAGTGAAAAGAAGGACACCATCATGTAAGAATCTCTTTGATTGTCAGACACCAATCAAGTCAAAGTAGTACAAATGAGTCATTCCATCAAAGGCTCTCATACCGTAAGAATCCCTAGATTGGAAGGTTGTACACAGACCTGCAGATGAAGATGATGCTCCAGTGGCTAAAACAATGTATGACTTATATCAAACTAAGACAGCAATGAAGCCCAAACCAAATACCAAAAAAAAAAACCATGAAATAACTCATAGGTGAAAATACCTTCTTGAATCTTTGAACACAAACCAGAAACATCTCCATTCATGACCCTCTTAGGTGAAACACAAATGTCCTCACCACTAAAACCTCCATAATTTGATACTGAGCTATATTTAAAAAATCTCCTTTTTTTGATAGGATAATTCCTTTCAGATCTTATGCTTCTGTAACAGACATTCCTATTTCGGTAAGCAGTCCTCAGCTCACCATCTGAAAGCATCAATACACCACTTTATTATACAAGTCATTGAATTAAGCAACGATGTAATATGCTGCAATGATCCCACAATAAATTGTAAATAAAATATAAAGCACCACTTAATATCATAAAGCAGATACTCACCAGTACTAGAAAGTTTTACATCCTTCAATTTTGGCCCTACTTTCCAATATTTAGAAGCCAATATTTTCCTTATTCTCCTGTCTCCAATACGTGGCACAGGCCTAAAGGACTTTTTTGTGGTGTTTGGGTGAGTACACCTAGAAGAATTTTCGTCATCATCTCTACTAACTACATTTACATAATCCCGATTTGCAGGAAAAGAACTATGGGGACAGTTGTCCCTACAAAAAGGCAATTTGGTACTACTATCTGAACTAACTAATGCAGGAGATTTCTCATCCCAAACCACTGGATTATCTAATCTGCATCCATCGGCCCTAGTACCAAATTGTACCTTCCCAGTCTCATGTAATTCATCTGTTATAATTTTTTTATTTTCATCCTCTATTTTACAAACCCCATACTCCCTGTACTCAGAGGGGGCTACCTCTACTTTGCTAGCTAAGATTGCCATTTCACTCTTGGCTTTGTCATCCACCAACTTCTGATCACCAAAACCCTCAGAGCAATCAGAAGTTGTAACTACAGAGGCAAGTCCCAAAGGAGCATCTTCCCTGTTACATACAGATTCCTTAAGACTATATTTCTGATCTTGAGCTGGTGAGACATGCTCAGAGAGAAAGAGTCTTCTATCCAAGCTTCCTTGATCAGATGTTTCTACTTTCAATTGTTTATTCTCACCCTGCATTTCTTTTTTTTCAGAATCTTTTACAACAGCACACTGATTTTCATCAGTTGATACATTACAGTAAGTACGTGGAGTTTGTTTATCAAGCAATAACTTTCCAGCTATGGTGGCCAGTAAGTCAAATGCACACATTTGATTGTCTTCACCTTGCTTCTTGAAAGAACTCCGCCTCTAAAATAACCAACAAATAGTGATTGTCAAAGATCAAAATCCTGGACAAAGAACAGATATACATACATGCATATATATCATGGACCACAACAGCAAAAATAAATGAATTACCCTGGCTGATCTGGCAGCTCTAGGTGTATAGGGTACCTGATAGCCATTAAATCCATAATCTAACCTCTTCTGCAACACCATATCTCAGAGATCACTCCAAAAACAACACATCAACATAACATTCTCAATCCATTTAAAAAAAAATTACCATGCCCCTTGTATGTCTCTTAAGAACCCTGAAAAAATGAGCTTTCAAAATGAATTTGATGCTTTAAACTTTATAACTAATGACATATTTAAACTAGCAACTAAAATTCCCTGTTTATCGTGTGAATAAAAGTTAGATCAAACAAACTGTAATAGCAACTAATAAATTTCATCAAGAGACTGATATCTCATAAATTCCCGATAAATTACCAGAAACAATAAAGCGGCATAAAACAATCAGAATCACAGCCTAGAAATAGTAACCATATTTGATAATCATATCAGTTCTATATCTTAAATTCCAAGGAAATCAAACAATACCAACACAAATCCCCCAACATTGACCAAAAAAATATCGCACAATTGGTATCATTTCTATATCTTAATTTCCAAGGAAATCAAACAATACCAACACAAATCCCCCAACATTGACTAAAAACTATCGCATAATTGCTAGTTTAAAAATGTTTTAACTTTAACGTTGCAAATTCAATATGAAACCCAATTCTTGTTTAACACCAGATTCACATGATCTGATGTTAAGAGCAAGAATCATACCAATCCCAAGTAAAAAATCAATAGGAAAAACTACCGAAACAAAATTTGAGTTAAATTATGTATGACTTTGCAAAATAGATGGTCAATGGCTTAATTTTCAGACATCAGCCTCACCCAATCAGGTACATAAAACCATTCAAAAGGTTTAAGAAATAAAAATTGACTTAAACCACACCAAAACCCTGAAAACGGAGAATCCAACAACAAAATTTATGAAATCACTCAGACATGCATCAGTAAAATTATGGAAAACTCCGAAAGCAATTAAATCAAATTAAAAGATCTTAAACCCTTAACAAAGATCAATCTTGGGAAACAGAAAAAAAAAATACATTGAAAAACAAAAAGGTCATCTATTGATGATTAAATATTTTCAAATGTGCGAATTGTCCACCAAATCCCAGATCGAACCCATCAAAGATGCAAGTTGAAAATCAAACCAGGCAAATCAACGTTTATCAACCAAATTAATCAATTCTTTAAATTTAAAAAAAATCAATCCAAATGTTAGAAATAGTGGATCCATTTCCTTGCCCAAATAGTAATAAGAAAAAAAATCAAAACCTTGGAATCAAGTCACCCTTTAGGGGTCCAATTTTCTTTCAAAACCAAAATTTACCTTGATTTCTGGCCACCCAACAAACAGGCCTTTCAGGCTGAAAGGAACCTTGTTTTTTGTGAAAAAGAAAATTGAATATTTGGGGGAAATTTAGCAAATAAAACACACAACAATTTCACACTCTCACCTCCTGACAGTGAATTTCCGTTCAAGACTGGAACTTTTTTCCGAAGAGAGAGCAAAATTGGCAGAAAGGTGAAGATCGGAGGGATAAATGTAAGAAAATATTATCTTGTTCTGTTTTTTTTTTTTTTTTTTTAATTTCCAAAATCACACCAAACTTTCTCTCATTCTCTATCCCATATTTTCCCAAGGAACAAACAAACCTTTTTGAGTTTTAAATCCTACCCGTTCTATTTTGCCTTGTGAAAATTCCCTCTTTTTTTCCTCTTTCCGAGAGCCAAAACCCTCTGAAAACCGCCCAAGTGCCCGCTTAAACCCCAGGCCAGGCCTTATACCATTGACCCCCTTGCCACCGAACCTCTCTGTAAACTCCCATAAATTAACCTTCTGTAGCCGGTGCCTCAAACAGCCAAAAGACCGGTTCGTCCTAATTTGGTGACCTTGTAAGGTTTTAGAACAGCTTAGCTTCTGACACGTGGTCCAAACAGTAGATTATGTGATTCGCTTGATCGAGAAAAACGTTGGGTCACTACGATACCGAAATTTGCAATATTCCCGATCGAAATTTATTTCTATAAAATTTTTTGAATAATTAACACGTAATCTTTTATTATCCAAAATATTTTTATTTGTTAAATTTAAAAAAATAAATTTTTATTCATACGTTAAAATTATATTATTTGTTTTAATAATAAATTATATTATTTTAATCAAATGTTATTATAAAAAATTCAAAATTTAAAAATATAACATTTTTTCTATTTTATTTTAAAAATTATTATATTTATTTTATACATTTTAAAATTATATTATAATTTTAATAATTGATAATATAATATATTTATATTTTTAAATTTATTACATCATTTAAAGAGTTTAACTATTATATTAAGATTTAAAAGTTTCAAAAATACTATCAAATTTATTTTAATTTTTAAAACATCTTAAAATTTTTAAAATTATAATTTATCATCAAACATATGTTTATTTATAAATAAATTTATTATTATTTTTAATTAAAATTTTAAATATTAAATTAAAATTTTAAAGTAAAGCATTAATTAGTTTAATATTATTTTTATTTTTTCATAAATTTTATAAAAAATTTTATATAACTCACTAATAAATTTAATAAAAAATGAGAATTTGATTTTTTTTAAATTTAATAATATAAATCATTATCTTGTCTTATCGTGGCTGGGAAATAGTGACTTGGCCTCTTGAATATGTTTTTCTCTCGCTAATCAAATGGTCGAGATTTCCAAATCCGTAAGGCCAAAGGACATTTTCCCACCCATAGTTTGAGGTTGGGACAAATTCCCACCCGCATAAGTTTAAAAGCCCGAAGTCTCACCCATCACCAATTTTTTTATTAAAATTACTAAATTATCCTTTTAAAAATTAAAAATTTATAATAAAAATATAAAATAATTTTTAAATAATATAAAATATTAAAAAATCAAAAAAATCAAAAAAATTTTTA
>JAJEJH010001586.1:0-21612 GCA_026122585.1 Anacardium occidentale
TGGATCATGTTTGGAATTCAAAAAATTCAGAAACGACACACCAAAGAGTCAAAATTCATCAAGTGTCTTCATACGAAGCTAAGAAAAAAAATGGCACTCAATTCGGATAAGAAACGAGTCAAAACGAGCCGTGCAAATATTTCCCCTGCTTGGTGCTGTCGCGTTGTGCCCCAGCGCAACACTCCTGCCTTGCTACATATGCAAGCGTGCGCTCACGCACACCAACGCACTCCAGTGCGTGCTCCCGCACGGTGCCTTGCTACGTGTAAGGGGGCGCCAGAGTGAGTATCGGTGCTTCGTCATCTGAGTGTTGGTGGTGGCCAAAATCAAGAGTGATGAGTGCCAAGCCAAGTTTCAAGAAGCCATGAGTCAGCAAGGCCATGAGGGCCACAATTTGTCCAGCCAGTGTGCCAGTCTGTGAGCCAGTCTGAGTCGCGGCGAGCCGCTTGCAAAAAGTGGCATTTTGATCCGGGATGTTTTGGTCTTCGAATATTTTTCTACACTGTGTAAATGTAATATGAGAAGTATGTTTGTAATGAGAGAATTGTAAAAAACTCAATGTATTGATTTTCTTGAGGGGGGGGGCGTGATTACTCAAACGAGATGAGCGTCTGAGACTGCCACAGTGACAATTGCTCATAAGCCTTTTTAGGAGGGAGTGACTAGTCTCACTTGGGCACACGTTGGCCAGAGGGCACGTGGTCAAGGTAGACGATGTTGCTTACCGTCAGGATGGCTTGGGTTTGTTGTTTGGTGGATGCCCCCCTATCCACCTACCCCGATGTACTTTTCGAGATAAGATATGAATGAGATAAGTAGACCGTTTTCTTACGATTGTCTCGATTTTGTTATTTATGCTTTGAATGTGATTTATTATGCTTGAGAATGGCATTGTGATTGATTTAACGAATATTATCCATATTGCTTTTGATTATATGAGCTGCGATATGTTGCGATAATCTGAGTTGGCTAACCGTTATGTGCGGTATTCGTATTTTTCGTAGATATATGAGTTGAGCAAAGGCTTACTTGCTTAGAGAAGTCTAAGTCAAGTGTCGCACGGTGTCAGTTTTGCGATGCTCAAAATCTGACCCCGTGACAAGTGGTATCAGAGCGTGATCAAGAGACGTTGAGCTGTTCGTGAGAGCACCAGGGCTGGCTGTGTTGCTGGTGGGTGCATGAGATCTGAAATGAGGTGCTTGTGGATGTCCTGATGCTGGCTTGAATTGCTTGAGATGCACAGATGCTGGCTGAGGGCGCATAGATGCTAAGTTACTGCTGAGTGGGCTGCCTGTATACGTGCGTGCGGGGGAGCCCGTGCTGATTGTGCGCGCACGTTGGGTGGTGTGAGTTGTGGGTGCACGCACATGGGATGTGAGGTCCTGCTTGTGCGTGTACCTGGTTCAGAGCGAGAAGACTTGCGCGCGCACTTCATCTGCTTGAGAAGGCTTGCGTGCACATGTGAGATGACCTGAGTGGTCCGAGTTGCTGAGTGCGTGCTGTGCTGGGTGGAGCCTGCGTGCGTCCCTGAGGGGCGAAGTGGTGCCGCGTGTGTATGCGATTTGAGCTGCATGAGAGTGCAGAATTGCTGCTGTTGAGCACGCAGTGGGCTGTGATGAGCCAGCGTGTGTGTGCTGCTTCCGCGCGTGCCCAAGTTGGCCTGAGTTATTTCCGCATGCCTACCTATTGGCCTGAGCGAGTTCTGCACGCGCATGAGTTGGCGAGAAATTCTTCTACGTGCGCATCTACTGGGGTGAGATTTTCGTGCGCGTCCTAAGTATCCTGAGCTGATTTCTACGTGCCCATTGAGTTGGCCTGAGATGGTTCCGTGCAAGATTGAGAGGGGCTGAGGTGACTCCGTGTGCGCACATGAGTGTGCGTGAGCTGCTTTCGCAAGCATTTGAGACTGAGGAGATTACGCACGTAGATTTGCGGGCATGCACCAGGGAGTGCTTTGATTTTTCATGTCAGCTTGAATTCATTATATGAATTACTAACTGAGATTTGAGTTGAGTTTTGCAGGCTACGAAACGTATGCACGGGAGACAGTATGCATTGACGGCCTGAATGCAGAGTGCGGTAGTGCACATTGAAAGCACAGACGAGACGTTGAGAAAAGCGGGGATTCCGTGATTGACCTGAGAATTGAGTCACATAGCCGGGAAATGCTATAAAATGAGATTTTAACATAAATTTATATGTGAGTGTAGGAAATGTTCACGGCATTGTGGGAGCGCAATGTACGTTTGTGGCAATGTCCAAAAAAAAAATAGGCCGTGAGTAGGCCTTGAGTTGTGGCTGAGCAGAAGGGCATGTGTGTCAGATGAACACGTGCACCAAATTGTTGAGAAATTCGAGCAAAACATTTGTTGTTTTTGTGTGTGCAGGCACCAATATGAGCTAATGTGGGGTTTGTTCCATTGAGCCAAGTATCGCTACCTACTGGTAGAGAAAGTGGTAGGCGTAAAGAGACCTCCGTGGGTTATACCAAGAGAGATTGAGGCCTCCACGAGAGGACAAGAGAAGAGATTCTGGGAAGCACCAATGAGCCTATCTCCCCTTCAAGGGCTGTGTCAATAGGGCTTTGAGGCCATTTTCGAAAGGGTTTGGGAGGGAGCAAGAGAACTTTCTCACTTTAAGAGGATTGTGCCAATAGAGCGTAAGGTCACTTTCGAGAGGAGAGAGTTTGGAGTAATGCCAGAGGGCTTTCCCACCTTTCGAGAGTCGTACCAATAGAGCTTGAGGCCATTTTCAAGAGGAGACGAGTCTTGGGAGTGACCCAGAGGGTCGTCCCACCTCTTGTATTGTGCCAAGAGAGCTTGAGCCAATAAAGGGGTAAAAGAGAGGAGTCATGAGATGGAACTCGAGAGTTCTCCCACCTTTCGACGATGTGCTAATAGGAGCTTGAGACCAATCTTGAAGAATTGAGTTGGGGGATTATGGCAGAAAGGTGACTTTCCCATCCTCCTAGAGGGGAGCCATGGTGGCAGAATCTGAGAATGGAGCTATTACCTTATCTTCCACGAGTGGAGTTCGAGAAGGGCATTTTCACTTGTCCCATCCTCCTAGAGGGGAGCCATATCCAAATTTCATGAGGAGTTATTTTCATCAACTGAGAATCGAGAGCCAAAGACAAAATTGGCACGAGTAGAGGAGTGAGAAGTACATCGTGAGCAAAGAAGACCACAAACACATCTTCACAGCATCTGAAAACTAACAGCTGGCACAGTCGAGAAGAAATCAATGAGCAAATCTTGAGATGTTGAGTTCCAACCTAAACTGTGTTTATCTTGAGTTCAAGAAGTCAAAATTATCTGGCAAGTGAGATTCAATCTTGTGATCTTTTCAAGTGCATGAGAGCATGTGACTGAGCTATTTTCTTCATCAACTTACAAGCAGAGAGGAGTTTGCAGCATTTTCTTCGATCTCTATCAGCAGATGCAGCAGAGCAAATTTTCAATAATGTAGAAGAGTCTCCAACAACACTTTATGTTTCTGGTCGATGAGGACGTCGACAGATTGAGTGGGGGAGAGTGTAAGAGGGCGCCAGAGTGAGTGTCGGTGCTTCGTCATCTGAGTGTTGGTGGTGGCCACAATCAAGAGTGATGAGTGCCAAGCCAAGTTTCAAGAAGCCAGGAGTCAGTAGGGCCATGAGGGCCACAATCTGTCCAGCCAGTGTGCTAGTCTGAGTCGCGGGGAGCCGCATGCAAAAAGTTGCATTTTGATCCGGGATGTTTTGGTCTTCGAATATTTTTTTACACTGTGTAAATGTAATATGAGAAGTATGTTTGTAATGAGAGAATTGTAAAAAACTCAATGTATTGATTTTCTGGAGGGGGGGCGTGATTACTCAAGCGAGATGAGCGCCTGAGACTGCCACAGTGATAATTGCTCATAAGCCTCTTTAGGGGGGGAGTGACTAGTCTCACTTGGGCACACGTTGGCCAGAGGGCACGTGGCCAAGGTAGACGATGTTGCTTGCCGTCGGGATGGCTTGGGTTTGTTGCTTGGTGGATGCCCCCCTGTCCACCTACCCCAATATACTTTTCGAGATGAGATATGAATGAGATAAGTAGACCGTTTTCTTACGATTGTCTCGATTTTGTTATTATGCTTTGAATGAGATTTATTATACTTGAGAATGGCATTGTGATTGATTTATCGAATATTATCCATATTGCTTTTGATTATACGAGCTGCGATATGTTGCGATAATCTGAGTTGGCTAACCGTTATGTGCGGTATTCGTATTTTTCACAGATATATGAGTTGAGCAAAGGCTTACTTGCTTGGAGAAGTCCAAGTCAAGTGTCGCACGGTGTCGGTTTTGCGATGCTCACAATCTGACCCCGTGACACTACGCATGCAAGCGTGCGTGCGTGCGTGTGCTCGCGCCCAGTGCCCCGCACACCCAACTCTCGCCTGCTCTGCACGCTCACCTGCCTGCGAGCATGCCCGCGCACGCATCTGTGCGTGCACTTGCACGCTGTGCCCCATGCCGCGGCACCTGGATTCTGCCACATTTTGGATCCTTTTGCATTTTCAAGCTATTTTACATGTTTTCACTTCCAGAACTTCTCCAAAGCACCATCTTTGATATTTTGAGTTTCGAATGACCTCTAACACAGATTCGAGTGTCAATGACTCTTCAGATCGAATTCGAATAATTAATTCAGATCGAATACTTAAATCGAAAAATTCGAATCAAGGTCAATTCAATCAAGGGAAAATTACATAAAAATACAAGCATGCAAATTATGATATTTAAAATATGTTTGTATTTAAATTATGGATTGTAATTAGATTTAGGAACTTTTTATAATTTGTATTTTTATGTTTTCTTTTATTTTATTTAAATTGTATTTAAGTTAACTAGGGTTAGTTTAACCAAAGTTGTATATTGCCTATAAAAGGCAAACCAAACTCATTGTAAAGGAGCTTTTGCTGAAATGAAAAATTAGAAAAGCCTTGGCTTTCTTTGGTTCCATGAAGCTTGGTGACTCATGTGAATTTTATTTCCTTTATCTAATTTTCTAGCAAGAGGAAGTTGGTAGTGGAAGAACCTTGGTGGTGGAATTTCCTTTATCCTTGGTTCACCCTCAAATTGGTGGAGAAATCCTTTATATTTGAGACTTCACAATCTTGCAAATTATTGTCAAGTAGTATAATTTGTGGCATAAATTGGGTATGAATTGCATGAGTTTAGGGCTTGTTTTGTTGCTAGAAACTTGAGATGCCATTTCTGAAATTTTCATCACTAAAAATACAAGAAAAGGGTTTTCATTATTAATCATTTATGATGTGTGGTAAGTCCCACATCGCTTGGGAATAGGCCTTTGGTGTGGTTTATAAGGGTGTAGGTACCCTCACTTGGCAAGCCGGTTTTTCAAATTGAGTTCTACCTCACCTTATAATATATCATCTGGTATCAGAGCTCAGGGCTCCTGGCACTTTATCCATGTGAGATCTTTATCCATGTGGGAGCTTGGTGGACCCTGTGGTGGTGACTCCATGGTGATGGGTCACGTCCTACAGGAGTAGGGCCCTTTGCGAGGACGCAAAGCCTGGATATGGTGGAGTATGATGTGTGGTAAGTCTCACATCATCTGGGAATGGGCCTTTGGTATGGTTTATAAGGGTGTAAGCACCCTCACTTGACAAACCGATTTTTCAAATTGAGTTCTACCTCACCCTATAACATATCAGAAACATTGCATGCTCAATAAATAAATATGAAGGATGTGAGGTTTTTCTGTGCTAAAAGTATTCGGCTGAATTGCTACTATTTGCTTCTGAGTGAAAATCAATGTTGCTGTTTGGTTATCTACAGGGTGACAATAGACACTTGGAATGTTGGTGGAAGAGTTACTTGCGCAGATCTTGCTACTGATGATTGGCTTTGTACACGAGTCAGAAGCTGAGAGAAGACTTCCATTTCGTATTTTGTATTTTTTCTATTGTATTTGCTTGTATGTTTACAAATGTCAGAGTATTGCATATGCAAAATCAAAGAATAGCCTTAACAATTTTTTTTTTTTTTTTTGTTAATGCAAAATTGTGAATTTATTATTATACGATGTCGTATATATTTTTCTTTACACATTGTCGTTAATTTTAGTAGACTTTCATTTCATATATACGTATTAAAAAAATTGAATTAAT
This sequence comes from Anacardium occidentale, assembly GCA_026122585.1. NCBI lineage: Eukaryota > Viridiplantae > Streptophyta > Magnoliopsida > Sapindales > Anacardiaceae > Anacardium > Anacardium occidentale. The sequence goes on from JAJEJH010001586.1 coordinate 6,163, forward strand.
TTGTTTAAATTAAATTCAAATAGAAATTGAGTGAAGAAAGTTAATTTGTTTTTAAAAAAGATTAAAATTTAAGTTAAAAGAAATTTGATTCAGTCTTACTCATAAGCCAATCAATCCCTCAATTTGAAAAAGCTTTGACTCGTGATTTGATTTAAGTCATATTGATAAATATTCAATTATATATTAATACATCATTATCAATATATAAATTATTCTTCATTGTTAGTAACATAATTTTACATTATTGGCATCACTTGACTACAACTAGATACAAGGTTGGAAATCTTAAGATGACAATGAGTTATGATGTCAGAATATAAGCAATGTTTTCATACACCAACTAAATCTTAACCTGATTAAGGACCTCTTTAGATCTTATATTGGTGCATTACATCTTTTAATAAAAATCATACCACATCATCAAATTCATTAGCCCGGGATTCACCCAATTCAATCATAGTTTAAAACTTCATGTGGACTTGGACAGGCCACTGGGTTTTAATCTGCCAATTTGGGTTTCAAAACCATGAGCATAAGTTTGTTGCAATCTTACACAGATTTCCAATGCAGTACACTAGAAGCAAAAATGGATCATTTTGACACAAGCACAAAAAATCATAAGAATTTGTACGTCGAGTGGCCATGAATTTCTACAAACTTTTGGAAGAATTTTATTAAAACATAGAAAATTAATTCTATGCTAATGATAAAACAGGAACAGCAATAAAAAAAATATATAAATAAAGATATCAATATATATACCTAATGAAATAATTCAATGTCCTCACAATCTACATCACTAATTTGGCACAAGCATGAACAAACATATCAATCACAACCATCTTACAAGGAGGTTTCAATATCATATACTTTATTTGTCTACATTGTATACAGTACTAAAATCAAATTTTCTTTCTATCAAAGCCAATTGAATTAAGTACCCTTATTAATTGCACCATGCCCCAGAAACAACCAGATGTACATCTGAGCAAGAAAGTGGCTGATGAAAAAAAGGAAAAATGCATCACACTGCTATATCAACTTCTCTACCATGATTCTCTCATTCAAAAGAGCTATACTATATACATAAAAAGTTTTCTTACCCAATTGTTGCTCCTGTTTCCATCCACTGGCCCTTGAGCTATTACTGGCCCTTGAGCTGCATGATATATCATCTTTACTCTTTCTCGCCAGTGCTTCGGTTGTTAGACGTTTAGCTGCCACTTGAGGGTCCTTAATGGGTTTGACAATATCCACTGCCTCTTGATTCTTCATAACCAGCCAGTTATTGTACTATAATTTCTGAATGACATTAAACATAGCACATGAAACAGCATCTTCATGCTTCTACATTCCTTAGGAGTATTTGATGCATTATTGATTATGAATAACATTCCTTAATTATGGATATACATTAATCCATAATTTCTGAATAAGGACCACATTATTTGTCATATTGATGATAGAGTACTTGATGCATTATTGATTATGAATAACGTTCCTTAGGGGTCCCAAAATATTTTCAAAAGTAATATCAATTCCTCAAATCATCGTCATTTTAGATTAATGATCAATATTGGCAGCCCTTTTCTTGTATTTTTAGTGATGAAAATTTCAGAAATGGCATCCCAAAATTCCCACATAAAAACAAGCCTAAAATCATGCATATTCCATTCCACAATCATCCTAATTTCTATCTACTTCAAGTCCAGCCAAAAATAAGTTCAAATCTCCAACAACCAACCTCCCAAGATCATCAAATAACAACCAAAGAAAGGTAGAAAAATGAAGCTAAAATGTTGTAAGAAAAACAAACCTCAAACATAAAGTATTTCTCCACCAATTTGAGGGTGAATCAAGGATAAAGGAAATTCCACCACCAAGGTTCTTCCACCACCAAATTTCTTCTTGCAAATGAAAATTTGGATAAAGGAAAATATGAGTTCACATGAGCCACCAAAGCATCATGGAATTCAAAGAAAAAGCACAAAGCTTCTCTAAATTTTCATTTCATCAAAAGCTTCCTTACAATAAAGTAAAGTTGCCTTTTTATAGACAATATATAACCTTGGTTAAACTAACCTTAGTTAATTTAAATATAATTGATCAAAATTGGGGAGGTTTTGTTGCTCCCAAAATTGATTCTAAAATCTCTCATTTTCACTCCTAAAATTTCAGCCCCATGTAATCATAAAAACCCTCAAATTCATGCAATTTTTCACCTAAATCCAACACTAATATATCACCAATAAACATAAATAAAAATGTTGCAAGAAAAACCAACCTCAAGTATAAAGGATTTCTCCACCAATTTGAGGGTGAACCAAGGATAAAGGAAATTCCACCACCAAGGTTCTTCCACCACCAAATTCCTTCTTGCAAATGGAAATTTGGATAAAGATCTTGCAAATGGAAATTTGGATAAAGGAAATAAAAACATTCACATGAGCCACCAAAGTATCATGGAATTGAAAGAAAGCCAAGGCTTTTCAAATATTCATTTCATCAAAAGCTTTTTACAATGAAGTTGAGTTGCCCTTTTATAGGCAAGTACAAACTATGGTTAAAATTAACTATAGTTAACTTAAATACAATTTAAATAAAATAAAATAAAACATAAAAATACAAATTATATAAATTTCCGACATTGAATTACAATGCATAATTTAAAATACAAACATATTTTAAAATATTATAATTTTGCATGTTTTCGCCCCGATTCTCATCCGATTCGACTCCCGTTTCTTTCATTGGCTTCGTATGAAGCCATTTGATGAATTCATGCTCTTTGATATGCCATTTTTGATTTTTTCTGAGCTCGACCACGATTCGAAGGCTTTGGCAGAAATTGTGCGAGACGGTTCGGAATTCCTTTTGAATGTTTTGATCAAAGTCGAATAAACTCATTTTTCTTGCATTATTGGCTTGAAAAGGCTTCAATAGGCTTGAGAAACACTTTGGAGTCATCAAGGCATGAATCAGTGATGATGTTTCTGAATTCGTATTTGGATTCTGATTTCGATAGAGATCAATAATTTAAATAAAATAAAATAAAACATAAAATACAAATTATAAAAGTTTCCTTAATCTAATTACAATGCATAATTTAAATACAAACATATTTTAAAATATCATAATTTGCATGCTTGTATCTTTATGTAATTTTCCCTTGATTGAATTGACTTTCATTCGAATTTTTCGATTTGAGTATTCGATCCGAATTAATTGTTCGAATTTGATCCGAGGAGTCGTTGGCACTCGAATCCATGTTGGAGGTCATTTGAAACTCAAAATATCAAGGATGTTGCTTTGGAGAAGTTCTGGAAGTGAAAACATGCAAAACTGGCTGAAAAACAAGAGAAGGACATAGAGAAGGCAGAATGTAGGTGCCGCGGCACCATGCCGAGGCATGCAGCATGCGTGCGGACAGCGCTCACACATGCATGTGCGCGTGCAGCGCGCTTGCTTGCGCTGCAAGGCAGCGCCTGTGCGCGCACATTTGCGCGACAGGGTGCGGCATGGGCGCGCATAGGCGTGCGCTGGGCCGTGCGTGCCAGGCCATTTCCTCACTTGTGCGTTTCCAATCCGATTCATATCCGATTTGACTCTCGTTTCTTTCATGGGCTTCTTATGAAGCCATTTGATGAATTCATGCTCCTTAATATACCATTTTTTATTCTTTTCGAGCTTGAGCACGGCTCGAAGGCTTCGGCAGAAATTGTGCGAAATGGTTTGGAATTCCTTTCGAATGTTTTGATCGAAATCGAATAAGCTCATTTTTCTTGCATTATTGGCTTGAGAAGGCTTCGATAGGCTTGAGAAACACTTTGGAGTCGTCAAGGGATGAATCAGTGATGATGTTTCAGAATTCGCACTTGGATTCGAGTTATGATATATATCAATTAAACTTTTATGGGGTCCAAAGCATCTAATATGGATAACTAATAAGAACTTTATTAGCGGCAATTATTTAATAATATTGTAGCAAATAAAAATTACAAATTTTGTGTGACAGATTTTTGCTGTATCATGATAGATAGGATTTGCTATTTTTGTTTAGTTATCCTCCCATACATAATGAGTTTAAGACCTATTATGGAGTGACTAAGGAATGACCACCAAAATTTCACTTAAAAAATAATCAGTAAAGATGAACGACTTTAGAAACAGTTGCAAATAACCCAATCTCATTCTCACTTGTTTAATAAGAGAGTTCGAAGAGTTAGGTATGACAATGAAAAAATTTTAGTCCCCCACGTCGGCTAACTCAAAGGTTAGCCTCCAGTAAGATGATTCGTTTTAATAAATTTACTAAATTCAATTAAGTTTTTATTTATTAAACACACATTATGCAACTATTCTAATCATTCAAAAAAATAATTAAAATAAATTACATTCACATAAAAAAATAAAAATTTTATCCTTTCCACTTTACCCTTATACAAAGATCTAATTTTAAACAAGTCTAATAAAATAAAAGCTGCAAAACAAATGACTTAGACAATACAATTAAATAAAATAAATCCGTGAGATAATTCTACGAAACAAATATTAATGGTATACAATATATCATTATAAAATATTATAAAATCAATTAAACAAAATACATAATTCTATAATTTTTGAATCATCCACAAACGTGCCTTGCATCGAGTGTCCACAGATCGTCTTTGTCATCCGCTTTTGTCTCCAAGTTGCTTCAGACACTATTTGAATGCTTTTCACACACAAATTACAGCAGAACAGAAAACAGAGGTATGAGATTTATGTATTCAACTCGAATCAATTTTGTTGATAACACCAATTATCATCAATGAATATGAATACAGACACACAATCATCAATTATCAATTCTCATTATAACCAAATTATGCAGCAAATTATTGATGGATAGAATAGAATGCAGATTCCTGAACGTTACTTAAGCAATGCAGGTTACAAATTAAACAATGTTGCAAGTTTGCATTTGATGGCTGATTTACGATGAAGTGGAATGAAATTGCAAAGGATGGCAGAATTCTACAGGTTTTGCAAAGGATTAAATCGTGAGGAGGCCTAGACATTGTAATATGGTGACTGCACATCCATTATCTTGAATATTAACACAATCTTTTACTGCATCAAAAGCTAGACGATTTGCTATTATATATACAAACTTGCTTACTTAATAAGACAAGTTGACACCAATATTTATATGTCAAACATAACTATATATGAAGCATTCATCATATTGGACTCATTTTAGAGCACAAACGCTTTTGCCATGCATGTCCTCTTGGCTCTTTCGGATTACAGTGGGAAATCAAATGTAATTTTGTTCTTCTTTTTCACTTTATTCAAGTAACTGGAGTAAGTAACAAAGACAGTGGCTAACATCTTCATATACCACTAATATGAATTTTTAAGACATTAAAATTTTTGTATTAGAATTTGCTAAATTTTTAAAAGAGTTTGGGAATCGTTTATTTATATTTCCAATATAAATTTGCATGAATCATATTTATTTAATATTTTAGCAAATTTATAATTGAATAAAACAGAGGGTTAGAGAGAAAATTGTGATATGGTACTTCCAAAGATCCACTCTCACAAGCCTTTCATTCCATTTTTATTTTCAATTCACTATAATCCAACAGAAAATGATGAGACTAGTACTATATGTGCCAGCAATTGCACCTTTACAGGTTTAAAACCAAAATTTTTTGAAAGCTATGGAACAAAGATAATTATTTAACACAAACAGAAACTTCACTAAATCCACAAACAAAATTTTGAATTATCTTTGTTCATTTGTAACATTTGAAAAGCCTAATGAGAGATGAGCACGCTGGAATTTACTGAAAGTATTCCAAAATGATCATTGATCAGTACCTGGAAATGTTTTTCTCTAAACTAATATTCAAAGTAGAGAAATTACATTAGCTTAAAAAATTATGTTAGTTTGCCACAATAATATTATAGAGTAATTTGGTTATCCTTTATGTAATCTTGATAGATGTATCTCAAGAAAAAGTGATCTTTGCATCTGGGCTTCACTGACTTCTCTTTGTCAGATTGTACTGGATTTGTAGTTGATCTGAGGTTTTTAAATGATTTTTCTTCTTTGCCTAATAATGATTTGTGTTTGTATTTGATAAATTTTAATAGAAAAGGATGAACAAAGATTAAAACCTGCCCACTTTATTTATAGATTAAATGCATCTACTGCAGCATTCTTCGTGCTTAACAATGGCTCTTCAAGGGGTTTTATATCCAACTTAGTTATTACAGATCTTTGCTTTGGCTATTGTTGGACTCTGCTATAATAGTATTACTTTGCTGCATGAAAACAGAGCTGGGAGGGTGTATGTTAGTAAAAGGCATTTATGGAAGTTTGCTTTATCTCATTGACCTTGTTAGATTTTCTGATTGTTTTGAAAGAGTACTATGAAATTTCATAAAGTTTGTGATGACTCAAAAAAAAAAAAAAAAAACCACATAATTCGTACTCATAAAACTTAAACTAAACATTGAACACAATTTTTTTAAAATCAACCAAACAATCCACATGAATTCATAAGGTCTATTCTGTTGAATATAATTAATCCAAGAGGATTTTATTCTATTTACATCAAATTGTGCATCTAAATATAGAATTACTTATCTGTGGATAAACTAATTACGATTAGAAAATGAAGAAACTTTTCAGTAAATTTTCATTGGAAGACAAAAGGCTTCTGCTTCTGAGGTTGACGATACAAAAATAGATAATGGATTTGCATAAGGTTACTAAATCACCAGGACTGTGTTGAAAGGTACTACCAGTGTCACTTATCAAACAATTAATGTGCACACCGCAATTCTAAACACAATTCATTTTATGAAACCATTTCAATACAATATAATCTTTTTTCCAAAGCAATAAATCCACAATCCACCATCTAATATAAAGCATACATGCCACCATAACTATAATTTAATTTCAAAGACAACCTATTTCATAAATTCCAGCTAAATTTCCATTTGGTTCATCAAAAAACCTAAAATATTAAGTATAGTGGAAACTTACACTTAATTGTAGCTCAGTCCTTGAACCAGGTCCTTCCTACAGCTACATCGGATGCTACAATGTCCTCTTAATCGGAAACACTTTTTCGATATGTTTGGCTCATTGTGACATCGAAATCTACCTCAACGATGTAATCAAATGAATCCAGAGAATACGATCTTGATTGTAGCTCACCTGATTCTGGAATGGCTTGGCGGCGGCCGAGTCGATTTCAAGACGGAAATTATCACTATCTTCAGCGGCTGCAGAATAAGCTTGGATATGCCTTCTAATACATCAGATTCAGAGGCATTGATAGAATGGGAAGGACGCGCATATTCAAGGTTGGGAATTTCAAAAAAAATATATATAATAAAATAATAATTTATTATATCACTTATAATAATTTCAGCAACTTGAATATAATATCATTTTATTTTTATTTTTCTCATTTATAAAAATAATAATTATAAATTAATAACTTGTTGAATTATAAAATAATTATATTTATTATATCACTTATAATAAAAACAAATTACCATATCTATGATTTTTTTATAAAAAACTGATTGATTCCTTCACGACTTATTTTTTCAAAAAGTAAAAAGTCAACTAACCAACAAATAAATTATTTAATACGTTGTGGAAAAAAATAATGTCCTTATATTTTATTTCAACAACACAACTCAAAATGCATTAATTTTATGAACTCAAACATAACATCATTATATTTTCTATTTTCTATTAAAATAAAATTTGTTCATTTATAAAATAATTGAATTTATTATATTATTTATAATAAAATAAATTTACAATACGGGGATTCAATAGTTTTATTTTTTAAAATTTTAAATTTTTTAGATAAAGATCTATTAATATTTAAAAAAAATTGGGAATCATTTGTTTATGTTTTCATTTTCTTTATTTGTGCACAGATATTTGTGAAATATTTGTAATTTTGTCTTTGTTTTTGTAGTAATTTTTGTTTTTTATGCTTATTATATCTCTTTACTAGTAACATTGAGTGAAAAAGTTAAAGGTCCAATAACATAAAGAGCAATAACAGATAACACTTACTATTAGAAAATCATCTGCTTAGTTGTTTTTGTAATTTATATTTTGATAAACGAACTCAAAAAAGTAATACTTCAATAATTGACAACTCTGACCTTGAAAATAATTATTTAACATTATAACATCTCTCAAATGTAGTATATTTTACCTGACAAGCTATTATTTGACAATGCAAGATGTTGTAATAACGAACAACCCATAGCCATTTCACGAGATATTTGTTCAATTAATAAATTATCGGACAAGTCCAATGTATCTAATGATTTCATGTCACCAAAGGATGAAGGCATGCTACCATTCAAAGCATTTCTAGACATGTTTAAATGACTTAGCCTTGGTAGATAAACTCCAATTTATGTTGGAATATGCCCACGGAAGAAATTGATAGAGATATCTAATTCCAACAAAAATATGTGTTGATGAATTGGTAATTGCAAAGGACCTGAAAGAGAATTATTAGATAGATAAAGATTTTGTAGATTGGTATTGTTGTTTAACAACCAAATTGGAAACTCTCCCTTCAAATTAAGGTTGAACAAATAAGCTTTTTCTAAGTCATGTTGATTGTTGAGAAATTTGGGAAATGAACCATTGAGTAATTCGGAAAATGAACTGTTATATGCATATGTACTTAACGTGATGAACTTTAACTGAAATTTTGAGGCCAAATATTGTGACTCAATTCCAACATAAATTTCATTGTTGTCACCAAAGAAAGTCTCGAGTTTTGAGTGGTTAAACAATGGTTCAAGGGAAATTGGAATTTGAAAATGATTGTTTGAAAGTGTTAAATCTTGAATGGATATGAGCAACTTAAGAGGAGACGAGGATATGTCTCCTGTAAATTGATTTGATGAGATATCAAATACTTCAAGGCCATTGAAATGGAAATCAATTATATTAAATGAACAATATTGTTTTACTTAATAATAGACAAAATGATGTTGTTTTAATAATTGTGTGACAAATTGATATTGAATTAAATAACGAGTTAAATTTGAATCGAATTGAGCTATTCATCAAGCTCATAAGTCAGATCAAACTAAACTCTATTTTGTTCGTGTTCGATTTGGTTTAAAAAATAAGTCAAATCCCTTTAATTTTAATTTGGTTTTTAATTCAAACTGAACGAATTTAATTCAAATTAACTCAGTTCAAATTTAGTTCTGCTTATTGATACCATCACTTTTGAAAATATCTTTACCGGCATTAACATAATTCTATTTAGGTATATATTGTAAATATATATGTAATATCTCTAGATATATACTTCAATTTTTTATTTTTTTGATAAATTATGTATTTTAAATAGACATTATTTTAATAGTACTACTTGAGACTATCTGAACGAAGATGTTACAGTTTATGTATATCGATAGTTGTTATTGTTGGTCTTTTCGTCGGTCCAATCAATAGAACTGGAACAAGGTCTGAACCATTTCCTTGGTGAGTTGCAATACATTAACCTTTAAAACTACTGAAATACTTTCTTGCCCAAAGCAACAATACCGGGAAGGTAAGGTTGTAAAGAAGGTGATGACCATTATTTGGGTATTGGCCAATGTCGAGAGAATAGTTGTTGTAATTTTATCTCCTGCAAGGCCATTGAAATGGAAATCAATTATATTAAAGTCACCAGCTAGAAGACTTAATTTGCCAGAAAATAGGTCCCTACAAAAGTAAAGGTTTCTTAAATGGTGAGTGACAGATCACATGAAAGCGAAGCGAAGATCGAAGGAGGACAGGTTCTGATCCGGAAAAAGCTCGTCAAGCACCAAGGGTCGAGTCAGAAATGTGGATATCTAAGTCAGAGACTTTGGAAGTTCAGTTGAGGTGGGTCATTGGAGTTTGATCAGGTGGATTAACACTCGGATTAGTGTTGATGATGGATTGGTCACATGGAATTATGATGGTGACGAAATACTAATTAAATTTGTAATCAATTTGATTTATTAAAATAATAAAAATAGTTATTAAGATGAAACTTCAAAATTTAATCTGAAAGAAAAAATTTAATCTTAAAGTTTAACTTTAAAATTATGCATCGTTTTTACTTTCATAATTGTATTTGTTCCCACCCATAGTTTGGTCACAAGTCAATTCTCATCCTCTAACATTTAAAAACTCATACACCCACCTTTCACCTAATTTTCATTCAATTTCATTAACACCTTTTGTGAAATGACAAAAATATCTATATTAAAAAAAATTTATAATAAAATTATAAAATAATATTAAAAATATATAAATATATTAAAATTATAGTAAAAAAATCGAAAATGGAAAAAATATTTAAAATTTTAAAAATAAAACCAATCATCAGTAATAGGCCACCTGATTCTAAAGAATGTTAGATTTGATCTTTCGATTCGATAGAGGTAGTCAGATCTAGCTGCCTCTTGTTTTGGTGGAGGTTGTCAATCTGGCCACCTCCACTAGAAAAAGAAGTAGAAAACTATCAGAATTGACCGGCTTTGGCCCTAACGACCATAGTTTCTAGTGTAGATAGTCAGATCTAGCCACCTCCGTTAAAATATAAGGTGACCAGATCTAATCGCTTTTGTTGAATCAGGAGACCAGATCTGACCACCCTTGGAACGAGATGACCAGAATAGTCATCTGGTTCTATTAACGATTGCCACCACTGCTGACAAGGCAACAGTGGCTGGTTTATTTTTTTAAAATTTAAATATTTTTAAAATATTTTTTATAATTTTAATATATTTATATTATATATTTAAATATATATTTATAAATTTTAACTCTAAAATAACAAAATTGTCCCTTGACTGTTAAAATTTTATTGTTGGTCATTAGATTTAATAGTCATTGGATGAAATTCAAATTTTATAAACTTGGAGGGTGGGAATTGTCTTGAGACCAAACTATGGCTGGGAACATGGCCTTTGGCCGATTAAATTCCGTAACGGCTAAAAGGCTAATTCGCGAAGACAAATTTTCTCCCTGATTAAAACAAATGGTATTGAATTAAATTTTGATTGTTAAACGAGTAATTTTTATTATTTTGCACAAAAATTTGAGGTAAAATAATAAAATAAATTTTAAAAAATTATAAAATATTATTTAAATATTAAAAAATAAAAAATATATAAAAAATTTTAAAAACATGTCAAAAATTTTTATATATAAAAAATTTTAAAAGCATGTCAAAAATTTTTAAAAATTAAAAACAATCATTATTAGTGTCAATGATGATAATCACCAAATTAAAATCAAACGTCTGAAAGCAATTAATTGATTACAAGGGCAATTAGATATAATAGTTTCATTTGGAACAGATGATCAGAAATGATTAGTTTTGGTTTATCAACATTTTTAGTTTTGAATGCTAATAAAAATAATTAGATTTGACTGTTTCTAACAAAATAGGAGACGATCATATTTGGTAATTACTGTCATTTATTGACTACAATGATTGTTTTTTTAATTTTTAAAAAAGTAATTTTTAAAATTTTTATTATAATAATAAAAAAATTTATCATAATTGTTTAATTTTTAAATGAAAATAGTTTAATTGTTTTATTAAAAATATTAAAAATTTTAGATGAAAAATAATTAATGAATATTTTATTAAATTTTAAAAAACTAGAAGATAAAAGTTTGTTTTTACAGAAAACTTTGCGTGTGAATTAGTCCATGTGCCTTCTGGAAGTTGGTGCGAAAGCTCAGCCTGCAGTCATGTTGGACCGTGGAATGTTGACAAGGCCATTTTTTTAATTTTCTCCAACCAAATGCTTTCAATCTTTGTTACGCAAAGACAACGGATGCCATCCTTGACGGTTTAAGAATTTTTAGATTTCGTCATATCCTTACTTAACTATATGTTAGTTTAAGAATTTATGAAATTTCTCTTATCAGTCTTAGTCGATGTGTAAATACAAGATTTATTTAAGAAGTTACAAAATTTTAGTAACTTCTTAAATAACTTTCATGTTTCATGAATCTTTCTATTCAAGTTCACAACCAGGCAAAACTTGAGGGGTTTTTTTCAGAGCCTGTAGAGGGTCAACAGATAGATCGCCATTTAAAAGGAAAGCAAGGTGATCAGACATGCCCACTACTTATTTCTTGCAAACCAGACAGTGGAATAAACTAGTATTCATAATACATGCCAACGACTTATTTCTTGCAAACTAGACACTGCAATAAATTAGCATTCAGTCTTGGGAAAATAACCCGCTTCCTATTCATTTGGGTAGGCTGAATGAATTATATTCTGGGAACCATTTTATTTCATCTCAACAATCATTTTAGTCAACCAGAATAATCAGAACTTGAGAATCGCGGGTTCAGGAGTCTGAAACGTCGAAGAATCTGGGTTGGCGAAGCCAGTGGAGCTTGGTAAAATTCCACTTGTCTGCCACAAAAGTTCTTGGTTTTTTTTTTTTTTTTTCCAGAAAATTGAATTTAACCCTTTAATGATAATGGAAGTTCTGTTTTAATTCAATTCCTAATCAATGAGAATTGCTTCTTTGTGTGTGAACTAGGAGAATCTAATATATTGCTTGTTGAGGCTCGTGCCGTATAGCCAAAGAATTGAATGGTAAAAGCAACATGATGACAAAGAAGAGGCATGAAACATGACCATCTTGCCTTAAACGAGCCGCATGTTGTTGTCATGGAGCATCAAGGAGAAGGCACAGCTGGTTAGCAGAAAGATGATTATTAGTAGAGAAGGAAATTTGGGACCCTGGCCCTGAAAGATTTGTTTTTGGTTGATTGTCACCTTTTTCCCACTATTAATGCCAAATTCATTGACCATGACGGGTTCGGAAGGAGACTTAATTGTCTTAGACCCATCCATCATGGCAGGCTGTTCCCGTTATCTTTGTCTTTTTCAATAGTCTATCATCAAACTAGACGAATTTGTCCATGAATTTTTGGTATTTGTTGAGTAGACTCAATTTAATCTAAAGTTAAGATTTTTCTACTCAAACTCAATTCGTTCAACCTAAAGAATGTTTGTGTTTGAACAATTCAAATCGAATCCACTCATAATCCTTCTCTTTGCTCAGCCTTTATTAGGCCCATCCACTAGCTCCCCAAGCCTGCCAAGTTTAGGCCGAGCAAGGTTTACTAGCAGCAGAAGTTTGCAGATTCCTTGTTCTTATGTCTCATTGTCAAGGTGAATCACTTCAAAACAATTGTTATCTTCGGAAGGTAGAATCCCAATTATTTACTGTCAGCCTGGAAGAAATCCCCCAGAGAGGCCGAGTCCTCAGAATTGTGGTACTTAGTTGCTCTTTGTCAAGAAATAATTATTAAGGCTCAAATAATTGAGCTCAACCTCTCAGCTGGAATATGACAGAGAAAAGAAATTCTATCAGGTGACGTAAAAAATTAAGGTGTAATAGGATAAACTTAAAACCTGGACTGCACACTGAACTCTATGAATCTGTGAAAAAAATTTGTGAACTGTAATAAGGGCAAAGCACTGTTAGTTTCTATTTGATCAGTTGCAATTTGGTTCAGCACTAGCCCTGGGTAAGGCACTTTTCTTTTTTCAAGTCATATTTTTCGGATACCAATCAAACTGAAACTAAGGTTTTCAGTTTGTTAATATTACATCAAATTCTTATTTTTGTGATCTTCAATGTTTAATCCCTTATAAACTCTTAAAAATAGTTTTCCTGGATGCAAGAGCAGTGACAATTTTCTAATTTTCACTTTTTCTTTTTTCCTTCCCAGGTTTTAAGCGTTCAGATGTGTCAGACCATCCAAAACGCATCTCCGCCGTTGCTATTTAATAATTCTAATCCTATGAAAAGCAATAGCAAATGAAATCATATTCTTAATTGGAGAGTAAACATAAAATGGAAAACTTATAATTGAAACAGAACTCCAAATTACAAACAGCATGCTTCATTTTACATGCCAAATTTTACCTTATACCTGGTGATGCAATCGTCATACCATTTGTTTACCTTCTTGGAAAACATCAGGGGTGCAACAACAGCTCCAAAGCCTACCGTGAATCGGTTTGCCGTCATTATAAACAGCCAATCAATATTACTTTGTGGTGGTGAAGCTGGTGGTGGAGGTGGCAACATGCTTGAGTTTGTGCAATCAGTCGTCAAAGGTGGCCCACATAATCCTTCATTACCTTCGAAAGAAGTTGATGAAAATGATTGGAGTTGAGTACCTAATGGGATCTTCCCAACAAAGTGACTATACGAGACATTCAGGAACGATAGGAAATTTAGGCTTGCAAGCTGTGCAGGGATAACCCCGGTCAGGTTGTTGGCTGAGAGATCCAATGACTCTAGTTGTTCCATGTTTTCTACTGATGGTGGGAGTGGACCTGTGAAAGCATTGGAAGACAAGTTGAGAATATGGAGTGATTTTAATAGCCCTATCTCAGCTGGTATTGGCCCTTGAAAATTATTGCATGACAAGTCAATAGAGGTAAATACAGTTAGGATCTTCACAAGCTCCATCCGTAGACCTTTGCTGGTAACTGTCACTTGATCCTGGTAGTATAATTGGCCGAATTTCAGGAACTCAAACTGAAGGTATTTGAGCTCTGATTTTGCACTGTCAGCCATCATTGCCTCCCAGCTAGTCAAATAGTTTTCAGGTAATCTTCCACCAAATCTATTGGAAGCTAGGTCAAAAATTTGAAGCATTAGCGAGGAGCCTTTCATCTGTGGACAATCAATTTCCCCATGAAACTTGTTGGATCGTAGAACTAGGATGCGCAAATTGAAGACACTGTTTAACCAGCATGGAAATGTATCATTGAACTGGTTGTTTCCTATATTTAAAATTTCCAGCTTTGCACAATTGGCCAGAGATTTTGGCACCATTCCTTCTAGCTGATTATCACTCAGATCAACCGTTTGTAGTGTACAGTTTTTAGGAAATGTGTCAGAAATAGTGCCATGAAGACTGTTTCGCCTCAAGTTCAGCACACCAAGTGCATTACTGCTTTCAATTAAACATGGTGGTATCCTGCCACTGAAATTATTGCTAGATAAGTCAAGTACTTGAAGACTTGTAGCATTGCATATTGATTCAGGGATAACTCCGGTAAGGCTATTGTCTGAAAGAGAGAAAAATACAGTGAAAGAGAGGAAATTACCAATGTCAGCTGGAATTGATGTGAAAAAGTTATTTGAGTAATCCACATACACAGCATTTGGCGGCAGTTTGGGTATCTTTCCTTGAAGAAGGTTGGAACGTAAGTCAAGAACACTCAGGAAAGAAACAGAATAAGGTTCTTGCATACCAACCAGGAGATTATTTGATAGATTTAGATGGTTAAGTGCCCCATTACCACTTCCCCAAATCCAGATAGGTATTTTCCCAAGAATTTGGTTGTTAGAAAG
>JAJEJH010001587.1:0-21612 GCA_026122585.1 Anacardium occidentale
TTATTATAAACAGTATTTTTCGCAGCACACAGTAACCTGGGGCGGGGGTCGTTACATTTTTAGATACAAACTGTTTTGAATATACAAATGCAAAATGGTTTTAATGTTTTGATCTTGCTACATGTCAAATAGTAATTATTTTTTGGTTTTGACATAGAGAATAAGCTTCTAAACCTTTTAAAATAGAGCTAAATCTTCAATGCTTCATCACACAGATAGTAAGCCACATAAAAAGATTATTTATGAAATGGTAACAAATATAAGTTTATTTATTTATGATATTTATTGTCACATATAAATTTTTTTTTTTTTTGATAACTTTATATATAACTACCAAAAGGGAGGAAAAGAAGGTAATTTACTTGATATAGGAAAACTCTTTTTTGAAACTCGAAAAAAGAATGGAAAGTTGGTTAAGCTTGAAACTGAAGACAAACCTATACATTCTACTATTTATGCTTTTATTAAATTTGATTTGACAATTTTAATTCTATTTAAATTTTGTAGGTTCAAATTGAAAAAACCAGTCAAGGTAAGCTAACACTTTCTAATAGGTAATTGAAAAATGTTTTGGAGTGCATTATCATAGCCATGTGTTTGGCTATAAGGGTGGAATTAAATGGAAAAACTTCAAGGATCCCAAATAAAAGAAGATGAAAGAACTTTAAGCTAAATTTCATGACAAAGATGAAGAAAATCACATCCTTAAGAGGTTCATTGTTGAGTTTGAAGAGCGAGTGCTAAGGTTTGAATGTTTCATGCAACAAAACCCAAATGTTTCAATTGAATTCCCCTATTTGAACTCTACCAAGAACTCTATGAAGTTATATTTTTAGTTCATTTTTTTTTAGAGATTTATTTATTTTTCTAGACATATTTTTAGATATAAGATTACTTGTAATTATAAAGTTTTTTTTTCTTTTATTGAATGTTTTAAATTTTTGCATAATGTTGTTTAAAGCTAGACAATAGAAAAATATATTGTCAACTTATTATTAAATAGGTATTATATTCTTAAATCTCCTACATGATAATTATGGTGAACCTATGTAATTCTTAAAAATATTGGTTAAAGATAGCATTAATCATGGGATTGATGATCTTTTCCTTCTATGAATGTAATGGCCTAAGATTTAAAAATGGTAAATTTGAGAGATTTTGAGGGTATTTTAGGTATTTAGTTAAAGCGTGGATGATTTTTAGTGTTTGTGAGGGTAATTTGGTCATTTTGGCTTGTACACTTGTCAACTCTAGGAATTATCATGCGTATAACACATAAATTCTTGTACACTTGTCAACTCTAGGAGCTGTCACATGTACAATACAAAAATTTAAAATTTTGTCATGCACAACTATGCATCTTGGTATACATAACCATGCATGAGCACATTTTAGCATGACTATATAAAATGAGTTTTCTTTCAAATTTGGCACAACTTTCATTTTAACCTTTTTAAGCATTTTAGAGTTAAGGTGTCAAGGAGTAGTAGAAGAGCTTGAGAGAGCTAAGTCATGATCGATGGACAGAGATCCATCTAGAGAAAGAATGTGTATTAGTTAGCTTGCTAAGGTAAGTATATTCCTAACCTATATGTTATGGATGATGTTGTTATGTGCATTATTTGTGATTGATCTTTATCAAAATGATAATAAAGCATGATTAAGATGTGAATAAAGCTAGATTGATGCTAAGTAACAAGAAACTCAAATGAATTCAATTAATTATGCATAAAGTGAGTAGATCTAGGGTTAACAAACATGAATGTGTAGATATGTTGGAAGCTACTTTCAGGTATGTCTTTTCTTCATATCTAATTTATTTTAACATTGTTGTGATGATATATTGATAAAGAAATTAGTTAAAAGCATGTTTAGGTTGAATTTATGTTGATGAAGAAAGGAAATGTGTAGATATGCAATTTATGATAATGTTGAGCTCAAGTTGTGATGATTCACTACTTAATTTCATATTTAAATATATTTAGTTGTTGAATATTGTTGCATGTTATGATTTGGTGGTAGATTAATGCAGATCAATGGTTGTTTAGCTAAGATTTGGAGGCGTAAAACACGATGCATATGATCGTGTGTGTGATAGTACAAGGTTGTGTAATCATATCTACAGTGTCAAAGCTATGCATGTTATGCATCCACGATCATGTAGTGTGGCAGAAGTCTTATTGGTAGAACGATTGTGAGACACTGAGTCACGGTCATGTACATGTGTCAATTCCATATGCAGTATGGAATTTAGGAAGGTCATGGTCATGCAGCCTTAAAGTGAACAATTGTGTAATGTGTGCAAAACAAAATTTAACAAAGAAAAATTTAAAAATTAAGAATATATATTTATATTAAGAAAGTAAGTATTTTAAGAATGAGGTAAATCAAGAAATAAAGCATCAGGTTCAAAATTTAAATTAGCGAGAATTAAGAATAATATTATTAAGTCTTAAACTTATACTAATGTAAGAATTAAGATGTAAAATATGATTTGCATTTCATCACATGATATGCCAAAAGAATGTTCTAAGGAAATAAGAAAATGTTTTTGCACGTTTTATAATCTTCGGATTGAATATGCATGTTTTCAGAATAAGTTAGAAAATCAATGTTTCGAACATCTTTTTAGGGGTGGAGTTAAGAGGGCATTCATGAGTTTGCATGCCCGTTAGAAATTGAGAAACCAACGTTTGTTAGAAATTGGACATTAGCTTTGGCATAAGCTCATTAGAAATTGAGTGCTAATCATGCAGATGGTAGGATTAATTTTGTACTCACACAGCTAGGGTGTTGAATCCCTATGTTCCATCAATCTAATTAGCATAAAAATGTTTTTATGATGTTTTTAAGAAAGACAAAATCGGTTTTCAGATGAGATCCTTGGATTGAGCAAGAAAGTTTTTAAGAAAGTTTCAAGAAAGCAAGTTTTAAGAACAAGAGCCTTCGGGCTAAGTCATCTTTTCTAAAATAGTTTTTAGCATGACTTACATGTCATATCATCCATGAAAAGTGAAAAGATTCAAGATAAGATTTAAAAGACTTGAAGAAAAGAAATAAGAAGAATATTAAGGTAAGATATGTTCAAACTTAAGAATTAAGATACTAAGACATAATAGATTCAAGAATTAAAACCTAAGATAAGATTCAAGGTAAGGGTTATGTTCGAAGGTTAAGAATATGCTTGTTGAATGACTCATCATTCATTCCAATTTCCTTATCTTACAAGTTTTTAGTTTGGGGTGTCTATATCAAGAGTTACCATTGTCGTGAGACTATGTACAACAGTTGATATTGTTCATGTTTAGTTCCATGATTTTATGTACATAACATGTTTGTTAGTTTATGAGTTTCATGTACATTTTACATTCCAATAACATTGTTTTCAAAACAATTTGTAATTTAACATTATGTTTAACAAATAGGCATTTCAGATACGTTTTATTTATGGTATGTCTTCAGCTCTGCATAAATATAAGTAATGTCTTCAGCTCCGCATAAATATAAGTAATGTTTCCAGTTCCGCATAAGTTAAAGTTAAGAAAGTATCTGTTTTTTTGGTTATTTTTATTGATGATATATTTGTTCATGATTCTTTTGTAACTTATGGAATGATTATTGATATTAGATAAATAAAGGAATTCTTATGAATTCTTTTTGTATTGTATATATATATATGTGTGTGTGTGTTTATTATGGACATTTTAATATTATTCTCTCCCCACAATTTGTAGGTGTTCAAAGATACAAGTCAACTGTGAAACACTTGACTGTGGATATGGATTTTTATGTTCACAAATTATTAATTTTGATTATAGTCAAAGATTATCATAATAAGAAATTTATAGGTTTTTTTTTTTTTTTTAATGATTGTGGTTTGTATGGAGACTTTAAGATAACCATTATTAATACTTAATCAATGTCAATGTTAATATTTTGATAATCAAATTTTCATTATCACTATTTCTCTTATCATAATGGTGAAACGCTTACTAGTATTTCAATTATCGATATATATAGTTATTATGACAGAAATGTTTATAATTGATATTATGTTTAATGACTAATAATTTGAATTATAACAATGATAATATTTATCATTAATATTATCTATAGTGATTAGTAAATTTTACTTATAACAACGAAAATTATCATTGATAATGTTATGTCTAGTGATTAATAAATATAGTTATATTGATGAGAATATTAATCATTGATATTATGTATAGTAACTAATAAATTTTATTATGATGACAAAAAATTTTATAGTTAATATTATGTTTAGTGACTAATAAATATAACTATAACTACAAGAATATTCATTATTGATATTTTGTTTAATGACCAATAAATTTTGCTATAATGACGCAAATATATATCATTAATATTATATTTAGTAACCGACAAATATTGTTATAACAGTAAAAATATATATCATTAATATTATATTTACTCACTAGTAAATATTGTTCTAATGAGAGGGATAAATATCGTTGTTATTAATTTCAACGACCAAAAATATTATTTTAACGACATAAAATTATTTTCAATAACAAGACTTACACCTCTCGTTATTTATATTAATGGTGAGATTTTTTTTTTTGTCATTAATATTATTTTTAACGGAAGAAACTATAACAATGAGTAACGATAAAATTTTCCGTCAATAGAACTCTTTAAAAATGAGAAATAGACTTTTAATGATTATTTTTTCTCTAGTTAAAACCTTTTTCTTGACTTAATATTTATGCGGTCAATCTCAATTTTTAATAGACAAAAGTTGTATGAGTGTATATAAAGAAAGTGAATGAATGTGTTGCAAAACAAAGAACAAAATAATCTCTTAGTCATCTTGTAATCTTCTTCCTGTGCACTAAAATTTTCTCTATCTTATATCCAGGGTTTTTTCCACATTTAAATTTTTAGGCAAATAAGTATTAATTTGTGATCGTGTATAAGAGTATGTACAATAACAATAATTATTAATTTATATATAAATGATAACAAATTACTAATGCGGTTGAGTGTCCTTTGTCTCTAATTTAAAATTAACCAATCATATAATAACACCCCATCACGCGCACGTATCCATTCCAATTTTATTTCTGAATTCTTTCTATGGGCACATCTCTTCACGCAACTTCTTTTTCCGTTCTTTGCTTTGCTTCGGCTTCACTATTATATTTGCTTTATTCCTGCGAAATTATTTGTGGGCTTCGTATCTTCTCTCTTTCGTAAAAGTGACCTTCTTTACTTAGAAGACGGGTCCCACGGCCGGAGGGCAACCTCCCTAAGTTTGCTTGAGGCCAAAGGACTTGTTCCCACAAGTGCTACCCCAAGATTTAAAAAATCCAGTCCCCCATTTTTAAAAGAATTTTTTATAATTTTTATATTAAAATAACTAGAATACCTTTTTAAAAAATAAAAATTTATAATAAAATTATAAAATAATTTTTAGACATAAAAATTTTAAAAAAATTTAAAATTAAAAAAAAAGCCAACCGGTCACCGTCATCGGTACCTATAACAGTGACCATCGCTAACAAAGCCAAGTGGCTGTTTCTGGCCACCTGGTTTCAGGGGAGACCAGATCTGACCTCCCTATTCGGTGGCCACCTCTGCTAGAAAGAAAGACCTGAAACGATCAATGAGATCAAGACTAGCTCTTTTCAACTGTTTTCGATTGATTTTTCTTACAAAGATGACTAAATCTGGCCACCTCTACCTAAACTGGAGGTGGTCAGATCCGACCTCCCCTAGAACTAGGTGGCCGAAAACTGCCATCTAGCTTTGTTAACGATGACCACCGCAGCCGGCTAGTTGCTTTTTTGAAAATCTAAATTTTTTAAAAATATTTTTTAATTTTTTAAAAAATTATTATTTATATAAATTTTATTTTATAAAATTTTAATATCAAAATGATAAAATTATCTACGAATAGCTACTGTTTATTATTATATTTAATATCAAAATTTGTTAAAGGGTGGGAGATAGGTTTTTTAAACCTTAGGGGTGGCAGTTTATCTCTGCCTAAAACTATGGGTGGGAATAAGTGCTTTGGCCTTTGAAGATAATGGCCAACACCCACTTTCGTCAAGGACCTATATGTGAGATTTTATATATATATATATATATATATATATATATTTATTTTATTTATTTATTTATTTCTTTTTTAATAATACTTTCATTTATTATTCATTATACAAGTCAATTTTCTAATTCATTGTCAATATGACATATTTCAGGAAATGTTGGTCTTAATTCCTAGGCTCGCATTATTAATTTCAAAAATTGTACTTGATATGGTGGAAAACAGATCAGAGATTGTATTCGAAGGGAACAATAAAGTGAATTGTCGCACGATAGAATTTTGATTTACTCAAAATAGGACTATATTCAATAGAGTTAATAATGTAAATTGGCCTGCAATAGAATTCGTTGTTATGATGAATTTATGTACCACAAAATGTTGTCATACTCATGAAGAGAATAATGTATTTATATGTTAGAATTATCATCCCTAAACCAATCTCTATTAAGAATTTTATTACTAAATCTCCTAAAGAAATCCTAAAGAGTCTTCATGAGATAAATTCAAATAGTAGGAAAAGCCCACAATAAGAATCTTATATATTAACGTGTCGCTAATTTCAAAATATATTTATTTCATATTAAAAAGACATGAAATGACATCAATTAATTCAAATCTTTCATACAATGAGACCTTACTAAATGAAATTCAAAAAACCTGCATTTCCACTATATATGATGAGTACATCACACTATGCAAAAGCATATTGAGAAAATGCATACTGCAAATTTCACAGTTGTTCGTAGATCTAATTCCATCCCTAATGCTCAAGTTATACTTTCAACTTTTCTATTTACTTCTCTGTTAAGTGTTGGCTTTCTTTTTTACTATAAAATGGACTTCAATCACAGACATTATTCTTCAAACATTAAATTAATAATATATATAATTCAACGTTTTCATATGCCTGTTTTGATTGACAGCATCATCAAGCTATTGAGTTCTGCACTGTCTTAATTTTCTAGGTAAGTCACTTCTTTAATTCATAACGAAAATTTCTGGAATTAGATTGCTTCTGCGTTGATGATATATACATGTGTGTGCACACTTGCATTATCTGTACAATATCAAATTAACTAATAACAACTAGAAACATGCATGTTGAATGTCAAAAAAATATTATAACACGTAACGAAAGATCAATATCCTTATAATATGAGCTCTCGTATACGTTTAAAGATATATTATGTGGTTGCCTTATATTTCCAGTTAGTGTATAGATTTTTTTTATCAACCAATAATCATGTTCTCGTATTTTATATTTGGGTTAAAAAATCTAATATATATATATATATATATAGATATATATATTATTCCTGTTTATAAGTGATATAATTTATTAATAAATACACTTATTAGAAGGAGAGAGAGGAACGGATATTAGAATAATATTAAATTTGTTAAATGTAACCCTAATTTAGTTTAACCAGAATAAGTCGAACATATTTCCATTTTATTGTATGATTGCTTGTTTAATAGATACCAGCCACTATAATTCATTCAAAACACTGATTAGTTATTGTCAACTACCCGTATCCAATAGTTGTTTCATGTGTACTCTTATTACCAGATTTGACCCACCGGTGAGGTATATAAATTCACTTATCATAAAGACAGAGCGGTGAGTGGAGGTTGAAATAATATTAATTTTATTAGATTTAATCCTATTTTAGGTTAACTACAATAAATCTAACATATTTTCTTTTTGTTAAGTGATTGTTTATCTAATAGTTACCACACACTTTATAATTAGTTCAGAACAACGATTAGCTGTTGTCAACATGTATCGAAGAGTTGCTTCATGTGTACTTTTACCAGATTTGACCCATTCCATGAGAAAAGCCATCAATGATATAAATGTCTAATGATGCGTGATTTGCATGTGTGGACTCCCTCGAGAACTTGCATTAGAATAATGTGAAGAGCAAGCTTCGGTTAACTTCAAAATATTTTTTGCTTGTCACCTAATGAAATTGTGATATTTGTATAAGTGAAATCTTTTATTTTAGTATGAATTACATTCAAGGAGTGCATGCCTATTATACGCAGAGGCACTTAGTACAGCTCCGTGTCTTCTCTTTGGCTAAACCAACTTAATTTGCGTCATGTTTTTCGGAGTTATATATTCATAGTTCTTATATGCAGTTTGATCTTCAAGTAAAACGATCGAGAATGGCCCTACCCGACAAAATCGTAAATATTTGGAGTGAATGGGAAACTCGAGTATTGCTTTTACTGAGTTTTTCTTTACAGATGATCCTAGTCCTATTTGGTTCTCGACGAAAGTACATCGCAAGAAGCTGGATATGGATGCTCGTTTGGCCAGCCTATGTGTTGGCAGATTCGGTGGCAACTGTTCTCCTAGGCATCCTTGCTAGAAAATCCACAGGAGGTTTAAATCCAAATAACTTAATCCAGGCACTTTGGGCGCCATTTCTTCTTTTGCACCTTGGCGGCCCAGATACTATCACAGCTTTCTCTTTAGAAGATAATAATTTATGGTTAAGGCATTTCCTTCAGCTCGTTGTTCAAGTTGGAGTCGCATTATATGTCTTCCTTCGAAGTTTGAGCAACAATGTCCTCGCGTTTGTCGCGATTCCAATATTCATTTCTGGAATTATCAAATATGGAGAGAGGTCTTGGGTGCTGAAATCTTCAAGCCACAAACATTGTCAAGGTCCACTACATGCCGTCTGGGGAGACATTTTTATGAGTCACGGCCGGAGAGGTCTGTTTGACTACGGGAAATTTGATGATTTAGTTTCCAGCACTGAAACCTCGAACCTTGAAGATATGTCAGCCAAAGAGGTTTTTAGTATAATCGAAACTGAGGTTGGGTTAATGTACGAGGCGCTCTACACCAAGACGATTATAGCTTATTCTCCGTTGGGAATTTTCCTCCGTTGCCTCAGTTTCCTTTCCTCTATTTCTGCATTAATTGTCTTCTCAATCATTATTGATGTCCATGATTACCCCTTCACTGATATCTCCGTAACCTACTTGTTGCTCGTTGGAGCTGTTGTTGTGGAGATTTATGGATCCATCACACATTTTTTCTCAGATTGGGCAAAACTTCTTTTCGTCAATGATGATACATGTACTTACCTTGTTTCTTCATCTTTCTTGACTAATCGAAAGAATTGGTCGAGGTCCATGGGACAGTTAAACTTAATAAGCTACTGTCTCAAAGATTTGTCAAGAGACTCAATTCCGGGAGTTGGTAAGTTATTTGGAGTCAACAAACTTCATTTTTTGAAGAAGTACATTTACCCTAATCGAGAAGACGTCAGTCTTGATTTGCAAAAGTTGATCTTCAGGGAGGTGAAAGAGAAGAAAAACTTGTATAACAGAATATTGCAGATCAGAGGTGATTACGTGTTAGAAGAAAGATACAAACGAGGCGATGCTTTCCGTTGGTGCACCGTGGAGAGAGATTTTGTCTTCAGCCTTCTTATTTGGCACGTTGCGACAGATCTATGTTACTCGGATGATTTGGAGATACACCAAGGTGATAATAATACTCGAACTCGATACAAAATAAGCAAACAGATATCAGATTATATGTTGTATCTTGTAGTCTCGTGTCCTTCAATGTTTTACAAATCAAAGGCAAAGATCGAACTATTGTCCAATCAGGACACTAAGATTATCAAGATCGTTCACAATATCAGGTTTATCAAGATCGTTGATGAAGTCAAAAAAGCTTTGAAGTCAAAAAAGGTTACCACATCAGATAATAACGAAGCTTGCAAGGTGTTGCGTGAATGCTTTGGGAATATGCAAGCACAAGTGATCGAGCTGTTATCAAATGAGTTGGTGGTGTCCTCAGAAGAGTTGGTGGTGTTATCAGGAGGATGTAGGCTCGCGAATCAATTGCAGATGGAATTCCCAGATTTGGAAGAAAAATGGGAGATGATAAGTGAAGTTTGGATAGAAATGTTAGGATATGCAGCAATTCAGTGTGAATGGACACATCATGCTCAACAATTTTGGAAAGGAGGAGAGCTGCTAAGCCATGTTGACCTGCTTATGGGACACATCATCTTTGGTCCGCAATAAATTCACAACACTACATTTTGTGTTTATTTTTTTTGCTGATTTAAGAATAAAAATGTGAAAGTTTTCCAATTTATCTTTAATTATACAATCCTGTGATCTAGATATCAGAAATCAAATTTTTCTGTAATTATTTAGAAACATCATTCTCAAATATAAATAGATTCGTGTAAACACTTACCTAAATATTTACCAACTATAATTTGTGTGCTTTCAAAGAGAAACTTATTGAAATATAAGGTAGAATCTAGATCTTTTTCAACTTCTATAAAATACATTGTTAATTTTAATCTTAAGGATCATCTAAAATAGTGATGTATTACACAAATACTCTTAAAATAGATGTATTATGTCCGTTGTATGTGCGTGTGTTAATGATGATGATGACGTCAATGACTATCCGAACATGGGTTTTAATCTCTTGGTCTTTGTAATTCTATAATTCAAAATGTGATGGATAATTTTCATAACCTTTGAGAGAGAGTGGACTCTTTATATATTCTTTTTTAGCTTAATCTGGAAAGTCAATCAACTAACTGAAAGAAATAATCAACGTTCGAGGTTAATTTCTAACTGTCACACGATTAAAACCCATTAATTGATTTATGCACATTATGGTAACAATTAGTATGATTTATCATGGTCCACCATAATGACTTATTAAGTCTTATTCTTGCTTATATTAAATAGGAATGTATACATGGCATTATAAAACAAGAAAACATATAAGTTATCAAAAACATGTTATTGAGCTCAAAGTGTCACTACAAAACATCATCAAAATTGAGACTCATTCTAAGAAAATGTTCCATAAATAACTTGGGTTGTAATCCCTTCGTTAATGGGTTAGCAATCATGAGTCATTTCCACCATATGTTGCATTGGGTTTGGTTTTATATTAATGGGTGGAATAATAAAAAGTTTGTTAGAATAAACAGTTGAATGTTGTTCATAAGAATGAACATCCATTCATAACATGTTAGGTGAACGAACTTAATAAAGCATCATGTCATAAGTGGATCGAGTGATTAATAGTAACAAACACCCATTTCAACGATTTTTCGATTAAAATTCTATAAAAAGAGACATGTATTGCACAAAGCCACCATTTTCTACACATTCTAAAAACTTTGAAACTATCTTTCTTGCCATTTTCAATGACCAAAGTTGGTATCCGGTGATCAAAAGTGAAGATAAAGGGATTACGACATTTAACTCTATTACTAGGTCACTAAGTAGGAGACGAATTAGACTTCAGTTTTATCAAGAACTTATGTTTTTTTATGATTGTAAATCTAGAAAATATGAATCAAAGTATATATAATAGAGATTTATAGGGCTAGTTAAACATTTGAATCAACTTGATATGTAATGGATAACACTAATGTTGAGATGATATGAGAATGAGGTGAATGATTGTTCAATGTGATATCTATTGTTATAATGTTTAAATCCATGTCATAATGGGTTATAGTTGTGTTTTAGATTATTGTTATTAATATTTGTTGTTTTTAATTAAAGGAAATTCCAACATGGAGAGCCAAAATTGTCACTTAAAATGCAATGGAATAACTGTTCCAAGGGCAACAAAATTTTTCCTAATTGAATGACTATCCAAATGACATATATAATCATTCATGCCACATAGACTAGATCATTATTAATGCTAGTTTTAAATTATAGTGCAGCCATTCATTCAAGAAATGATAAAATATCCTTATAACAATGAACGATATTGAAAGTGAATGTTGTGAAGACATTCATGATAAGATGGTAAATACTTGTTCAAAATCTTGAATGTTCATTTGTAAGGATAAAAGCATGAACGATTGTGAAGGAGAAACAATTGAAGTTTGTGATGAGGAAAGTGAATGCTCATTCTTTTTAGCGAATAATCCTACGTGAAGTTATGAAAGTGAATAATGTTAGAAATTTTCAATGTAGGCAAACATTGATATTGTTTTAATTTAATAAAACTAGGGTAAATATATATTCCAATGAATTAAGTATTATCAGCATATCGTGATCAACTTTATATTCCTCGTACACTTTCATAAATAAAATTTGGATTATGACAATGTAAAAGTTGGCTTCTCAATTTATTGATTTTATGATGGACGGCCTAATAAATTATTATAAAAACAGATTAAGTCTTGTTTCCCGATGCACACATGATTAAACACTTATAAAAAATGTCATTGTTTTAGAACACATACGAGGAAGGGAGAACAACTTTATTAGATCATCAATCAATCTGATTCATAATTGATTTTGCATCAACCATGGCGTATCAAGTTTTTTTGAATCCTAAAACTTTTGATTTCAATATTCTATGACCTTTATGTATACATTTGAATCAATATTAATTATTGAAATTAGGTTGATTGGATTATGCATGGATATAATTGTGAGAATTGTTAGAGGCCAAAGGCTTATAAGACTTTTAGTAAAGAAAGTTTATTATTCCAATAAAAAATCTTAACAAAATATGTTATATGATCAGTTTATATAGTTATGGGCTAAAAATAATTATCGATTTTGCATAACACCACACTAAATAATTCATATTATTTAGTTGCCATATCAATGTTTCGTAATATACTTAAAGCACTTATATCATATGACACCTAAACTTTTAAAATGCTATCAATATATTCATGTAACCTTTTATATGATTTTACTTTATTAACTTTTAAAAAGAATTAGCAATCCTCGGATAATTATTTCTCTCTCTTATCTCTCTTAAACTTCTTAGGCTTATAGGTGTGACCGTCCAAGTTCATTATGACTTAGTTGTGATTGATCTTCACCATAATGATAATAAAGGATGATTAAGATGTGAATGAAGCTGGATTGATGCTAAGTAACAAGAAACTCAAACGAATGCAATTAATTATGCACAAAATGAGTAGATCTAGGGTTAATAAGCATGAATTATGATTTTTTGTATGATAACATGTTATAAGCTGCTCTTAAGTACAACTTCTTTTCAAATCTGATCTATTTTCATGCTGATGTAATGATATATTGATAAATAAATTAGTTACAAGCATGTTTATATTAAGTTCATGTTAATGAAGAAAGGAAATGTGCAGATGTGCAATTTATGATAATGTTGGGCTTAAGTTGTGATGATTTGCTACTTATTAATTTCATGTTTAAATGCATATAACTACTGAATATTGTCTTATTTGATGATTTAGTGATGGATTGATACAGGTAAGTGGTTGTTTGGCCAAGATCCAAAGTTGTAGAGCACAACACACGATCGTGTGTGTGGTAATGCATGGTCATGCATGTAATGCATGTAAGATCGTGTAATGTAGTAAGAGTCTTATTAGCAGCAAGACCATAAGATGCTGAGTCATAGTCATGTACACATTACAATTTCACGTACAGTAGAAAACTTAGGAAGGTCATGGTCGTGTAGTTTTAAGGTGCACGACCATGCAACGTGTGTTGAATAGAATTTAACAAACAAAAATTAAGAAACTAGAATATATATATATATATATATATATATATATATATATATATATATATATATATATAAAAGAAAGTAAGTATTTTAATAATTAGGTAAATCAAGAAATAAACATTAGGTTCAAATTTTTAATTAGTAAGAAATTAAGGATAATATTATTAAGTCTTGAACTTAATAATAATTTAAGAATTAAGATGTAAAACATGATTTGTATTTCATGGCATGACATGTCAAAAGAATGTTTTAAGGAAATAAGAAAATGCTTTTAAATGTTTTACGATCTTCAGATCGAATATGCATGTTTTCGAAAAAGTTAAAACATTAATATTCCATACATCTTTTTAGGAGTGGACTTGAGGGTGCACTTGTGAGTTTACACGCCCCGCTAGAAATTAAAAAACCAATGTTACTTAGCATTTTTTCAATGGTGTTGAATCCTTGTGTTCCATCAATCTAATCACCATAAAAATGTTTTTATGATGTTTTAAGAAGGACAAGATAGGTTTTCAGATCGAATGAGAAAGATTTTAAGAAAGTTTCAAGAAAGCAATTTTAAAAACAAGAGTTTTCAAGCTAAGTCATATTTCCAAGATAGTTTTTAGCATGACATACATGTCATAGCATCCATGAAAAGTGAAAAGATTCAAGATAAGATTTAAAAGAATTGAAGATAAGAATTGAGAAGAATATTAAGGTAAGATATGTTCATACTTAAGAATTATGAGACTAAGACATATAAGATTCAAAAATTAAGACTTAAGATAAAATTCAAGGTAAGGGTTATGTTTTAAGATTAGGAATACGCTTACTGAGTGACTCGTCACTCATTTCAATCTCTTTGCCTTATATGTTCTTAGTTCAGTGGTGGTTACATTGAGAGCTATTGTTGTTATGAGACTAGGTTCAGCAGTTGATATTGTTCATATTTAAGTCCATGATTTTATGTACATATCAGGTTGTTAGTTTATAAGTTTTGTGTTATGTTTAGACAACATTGTTGTTAAAGCAATTTGTAATTTTGCATTATGTTTAATAAAGAGGTATTTCAGATACATTATGTTTATGCTATGTTTTTAGTTTCGCATAAATATAAGTAGTGTTTCCAATTTCGCATTAGTTAAGATTAAGAAATGTAATAATCTAACGGTAAAATGGTCTTTTTTGCATAAAAATTTGTAAAATAAGTGAGATTTTAGGCTTAGAAATTGAGTTGAGTGAGCCTAGAGATAGAATGGTCATATAGAAGCTTTATTTGCTTGTACACATGTCACCTATGAAGGTTGTCATGTGTACACATGTACAACATGAAAAGGCATAAAAATTTTAAATTTTCATCACACATGAGCGTGCACCTTGGAATACACGACCATGCGTGATCAAGTTCTGGCGTGGCTATGTAAAACACATTTTCATAAATTACATTTTGTTTTCTCTTAAGTGTTCTAGAGAGCTTTCACCAGAGAGCAGAGAGAAAAGAAAAGCAAGCTAAGACGTGAGTTGTGAAAAGAGATAACCTAGAGAGAGAGAGAGTCTATCTATAAGCTTGAGGTAACTATTTCTTACCTTTCTTCCTTTGTTTGGTTGTTGTAATTGTGATGATGCTTAATCAATTGAGGTAAGAGCTTGTTTAATGACATCTACTATGTAATCAAGTTGATTTAGTGTAATTAATAAAGCATGCAACGTGATTTAATAATTTATGTTGTTAAACCACTTAGATTAAGGTTAATTGCATGCTTAATTGGGAATGACATATAAATTGTGAAGTGTTGCTTCCAGGTATGCAATTACTGTGATTTTACTCTGATTTAATGATGAATGATGATATGAGATGTTGAGATAGAGTGGAAACATGCTTAGGACATTCATTTGTTTTGATTAATGAATTAAAAGCTTTAATGCAAATGATGATGCATTTTTACTAGTAATTGATGATGGATAATTATTATATATTAATGATTCAAAGTTGTTAAATGTGTTTGGATATGGTTTGAGTGGAGAAGTGAGTAGATCCATGGCTTTTTGGCCAAGATCTACAATAGCAAAATACGGTGCACAACCATGCATTTGAGAAAATGTATGACCATATGGTTGCATTTTATAGCATCACGGTTATGCATGTTATGCGTGCATGACTAGAGAAGTGATGGTGTTGTCTTGTTGAAGACACGACCGTGAGGTGCTGAGTCATGGTCGTGTTCACATGTCAAGTTTGCATTAACTATGAAGTTTAGGGAGGACATGACTGTGGAACTCTTAGTGCTCGATTGTGTAATACGAGCAACTTTGAAAATTAATTATTTTTAAATTAAGGAAAATGATAGAATACTAAATAAGTAAAATTAAGAGAAACTTCCAGAATATTACTCAAATTAATGAAAAAAAAGAAAATTATAAATTTAATAATGGAATTAACAAAGGAATTATAGGAGAAATCTTATAATAATAAGAAACACTATTAAGCAAATAATAATAATAATTTTTAAGAATATGTTAAGCTTTAATAAATGATAAGAATCACATAATATGACATGTCAAAGTAAGATTTTAAGAAAATTAATGTTTTACATGCATAAGTTTTAAAGTAGAAAACTTGATGTTCCAGACATTTTTTAGGGATGGATATGAGATAGCATCTATGAGTTTGCACATTCATTAGAGAGGGAAACCAACGTCTTTTAGAGAAGACAAGGTCCTAAATCAAACCCGTTAAAGAGAGTACTAGTCGTGCATTAGTTAAACTCACATGGTTGGGGTATCGAATCCTTATGTTTATCAGTCTGATCAGCACAATTGTTTTAAGAAAAGATATTATGTACGATTTTTACATAAAGAGAGATTTTTAGATAAGTTTTATAATGAGATTTTTAGATCAAATATAAGTTTTCAAAATATATGTTTTACGAAAGCAAGCCTTTGGGCTAAATTATGGATTTTAGTACATTTTATATCATGACATACATGACATGACATGATCAAGAGAAGAGACAATATGAAAAGTAATAAGACAAGAAATAAGATAAAAAGTATGATAAGACATTATACTAAAGAATAGGATTATGTATGTATGAAAGACTAAGAAATGTCTACTAAGTACTAGTCACTCATTCCAAATTTTCTTTTCTCGCAGATGATGTTTGAGCTCCTAAGAAGTGTTATAAGATGATTCTAGATGAGATATCATTTGTTTAGTTGTACAATTTTATGATGTATTGTGCACAGTTACATTTTGAGAACTATGACTTGAGTTTTGTTATAGCTTTACCTATGATGATTTCAGACATTTTTATGAATCAATAATACATAAGGTTTTTAGTAAATAATATTTTATGCTTCAACAATATTTGCATGTTTAAGTATGTGTGTGATACTATTATCTATTAAATGGTATTTTAATATGCATACACACACACACACATATATACATACATACATACATACATACATACATATATATAGAGTATTACAAGAAAGTAATTTAATGTTATTATATATATAAAAAAATATATAATAATGTTACAATGGACTCTATTTTGTTTCTTTAATTATTTTATTGATGATATATTTGTTCATGATTCTATTGTAACTTTTGGAATGATTATTGATAGGTAAGTAAAAGAATTCTTATGAATTCTTTTTTCATTGAATAATTTATATTTTCATTTGGTTGTTGGATTGATATTATGGTTGATTTAATCAATTTTGGTTTGCTTTACTAACTAGTTTATGAGAAAAAAATAAATATGTTTGAATATATATATGTTCGTGTGTTATGGACATTTTAATATTTACCTCTTTTCACAATTTGTAGATACTTATAGGTACAAGTCAAATATGAAACACTTGACTATGCATATGGATTCTTATATTACTTGTCATGCTTTTTTAATTTTGATTATAGTGGGAGATTACCATAATAGGAAATTTGTAGGTTTTTTTCAAAGATTGTGGATTGTACGGAGATTTTAAGATAACCGTCATTAATACATAATCAATGTCAATGTTTATATTTTTTTAATTAAATTTTGATTATCAATATTCCTCTTACTATAATGTTGAAATATTTACTAGTATTTTAATGATCGGTAAATATAACTATTATAATATAAATATTCGTCATTGATATTATATTTAATTATTAGTAATTTAACTTATATAATGATGATTATATTTTATCATTGATGTTATTTATAGTGACTAGTAAATTTACTTATAATAACAAAAATTATCATTATTGATATTATGTTTAGTTTCTAAAATGTATAGTTATATTGATGAGAATATTCATCGTTGATATTATGTATAGTGATCAAGAAATTTTATTATAATGACAACAATTTTTGTCAATGATAATATGTTTAATAACTGATAAATATAACTATAATAATAAGAATATTCATTATTGATATTGTATTTAGTAGTCAGTAAATATTATTATAACGACAAAAATATATATAATTAATATTATATTTAATGATTGTTAAATATTATTATATTAACGGGGATAAACATCATTGTTATTATTGTCAATGGCAAGATAAATATTCTCTGTTATTACTATTTTTAATTACTAGACTTACACCTCTTGTTATTTATATTAATAGTGAGACTTTTCTTATCATCATTAATATTTTTAATGGAGGAAACTATAATGATTGGCGACAACAAGCTTTTTTCAGTCAATAAAACTTTTTAAAGATGAGAAATAGATTTTTAACAATCATTTTTTCTTGTTAAAATCCTTTTTTAACTTAATAGATAAAAGTTGTATAAGTGTATATAAAGAAAGTGAACGAATGTGTTGCAAAATAAACTAATAAATCTTTTAGTCATCTTGTAATCTTTTTCATATGTACTAAAATTTTCTTTATCGTCTATCCATGGTTTTTTCTATATTGGAATTTTTAGGTAATTGAATATTAATTTGTGTTCTTGTGTAAGACTATGTATACTAACAATAATTATTAATTTGTGTATAAATGATAACATATTATTTATGTGATAGAAAGTTCTTTATCTTTTATTCAAAATTAGTCAATCACATAATAACATTCCACCACTAGTAACTACATCCATTCCAATTTTATTTCTGAATTCTTTTGCGGTTCTTTGCTTTGCTTCAGTTAATTATAT
The DNA here is from genome assembly GCA_026122585.1 of Anacardium occidentale. Taxonomy (NCBI): domain Eukaryota; kingdom Viridiplantae; phylum Streptophyta; class Magnoliopsida; order Sapindales; family Anacardiaceae; genus Anacardium; species Anacardium occidentale. The sequence continues at coordinate 18,768 of JAJEJH010001587.1, forward strand.
TTGCTTTATTCCTACTAAATTATTCATTTTCAATATGACATTTCAAGAAAATGTTGGTCTTAATTCCTAGCCTAGATTATTAATTTCAAAATTGTATTTGATATGGTGGAAAATAGATCAGAGATGGTATGAGAAGGAAACAATAAAGTAAATTGTCCGGCAATAGAATTTTGATTCACTAAAAATAGGACTATATTTGATAGAATTAATATTATTTAATAGAGTTAATAAAGTGAATTGTCCCGCAACAGAATTCTTTGTTATAATAAATATATTTACCAAAAATTGTTATCATACTCATGCAAGAGAATAATATATTTATAGGTTAGAATTACCATCCTTAAACCAATCTTTATTAAAAATTTTATTACTAAATCAAACTTAATTAAAATTTGTATTTCTTAAAGACTCTTCGTGACATAAATTTAAATAGCAAGAAATGTCTAACAACAGGTGAAGTTTACCAAAAAGCATCCTATCCACTATATGCTAAGAAGCAAGTAACATGTGTTTACACGTGGTCTTATATACGAAGTTGTCACTAATTCCAACATATATTTATTTCATAGTAAAAAGACATAAAATAACATCAATTAATTCAAATCTTTCATAGAGACCTTACTAAATGAAAGTGAAAAAACCTTCATTTCCACTCTATATTATGAGTGCAAAAACTATGCAAAAGCATCATTAGAAAATGCATACCATAAATTTCACAGTTGTTCTTAGATCTAATTCCATCCCTAATGCTCAAGTTATACTTTCAACTTTTCTATTTACTTCTCCGTTAAGTGTTAGCTTTCTTTTTTATTATAAAATGGACTTCAATCACAGACACTATTCTTCGAACATTAAATTTCTGGAATTCAACATTTTCATGTGCCTGTTTTGATTGACAACATCATCAAGCTATTGAGTTCTGCAATGTCTGTTCCAGGTAAGTCACTTATTTAATTCACAAGGAAAATTTCTGGAATTAAATTGCTTTTGTGTTGATGATAAATATATGTGTGTGCACACTTGCATTATCTGTACAATAACAAATTAACAAAAAACAACTAGAAACATGCATCTTGAATATCAATAACATATTATAATACGTAATCAAAGATTAATATCCTTATAATATGAGCTTTCGTACACGTTTAAAGATATCTTATGCAACCTGATTAATATTGTTATTGTGTGGTTGCCATATATTTCTAATTAATGTATAGTTTTTTTTATCAACCAATAATCATGTTCTTGTATGTTATCTTTAGGTTAAGAAATCTACTCTATATATATATATTATCTTTAGGTTAAGAAATCTACTCTATATATATATATATATATATATATATATATGTATATTATTCTTATTATGGTGATAAAATAATTTATTAATAAATACAATTATGGGGAGGAGAGAGAAACAGATATTAGAATAATATTAATTTTATTGGATGTAACTCTATTTTAGGTTAACAAGGATAAACCGAAAATATTTTCTCTTTGTTGTATGACTGTTTGTTTAATAGAAATACCACTAATTCATTCAAAACATTGATTAGTTGTTGTCAACTGCACGTATCCAATTGTTGCTTCATGTGTACTCTTATTATCAGATTTGACCCATTAATGTAAAGATATTCTTTATCAACCAATGATCATGTTCTTGTATGTTGTCTTTGGGGTAAGAATCCTACTCTCTGTCTCTTTCTCTCTCTCTGTGTGTATAAATTATTCTCTCTTGCGTATTGTAAAGACACTATTTTACGTGAGGTACATAAATTCACTAATTGTAAAGACACAGAGGTGAGGAAATATTGGAATAATATTAATTTTATTGAATTTAGCCCAGTTTTAGGTTAAGTAGGATAAATCTTACATATTTTCTTTTCGTTAAATGATTGTTTAACAATGATTAGCTGTTGTCAACATGTATCGAATAGTTGCTTCACGTGTACTACCATATTTGATCCTCTCCATGAGAAAAGCCCTTAAAGATATAAATGCCTAATAATGCGTGATTTGCATGTGGGGACTCCCTCAAAAAACTTGCCATTAGAAGCTCCCTATGCATAACTAAAATTATGATCCGTCATCAAGTAAAACAATTTGATCTAGTTAGATTTAAGATGGACAATATGAAGAGCAAGCCTTGATTAACTTGAAAATATTTTTTTACTTGTCACCAAATAAATTTGTGATATTTACATAAGTGAAAATTTTTATTTTCGTATGAATTACAACTTGAAAGAGAAAGTAAGAAAATAAGATTTTTATTTATCTCAATTACTTATAATTAGCATAGACAAAGAGAATTTATAATACAATTGAACTAGAAACTAGAAAGTAAATAAGGAAGAAAATAATGAGACTAATTAGCTCTAAATTAAGTAATAAAAAACATACAATAATTATATACAATAGTTGTACAATCTCTAATTTAGGAAAGGAAGAGAAATTTAAGGGGAGAAAATCTCAACACTCCCCCTCAAGTTGGTGCATAGATATCATACATGCTCAACTTGTCAAAACACTTTTACAATACTTGACTTGAAATCGTCTTAGTCAGAATATCGGCCAATTGATCTTCAGATTGAATCTTTGGCAGCTCCAAACTTTTCTCTTGTAACTTCTCTTTGATGAAAAATCTATCCACCTCAACATGTTTTGTTCGGTCATGTTGGACTGGATTATGGACAATATAACATGCAGCTCTATTATTGCAGTACAACTGAATTGGTCGTTTAGTCGAATAACCCAACTCTTGTAGAAGGAGCTTTAGCCACAAAGCTTCACAAAGTCCAAGTGCCATACCCCTAAATTCAGCTTCTGTACTTGAGCGAGCAATAACGTT
>JAJEJH010001588.1:0-21606 GCA_026122585.1 Anacardium occidentale
TATGGTCGGAGGTGCAGATCTCCTCTCCATTGGGATGAGATTGGGGAGAGAGATTCTTTAGAGACCGTAGTGGGACCAGAGACTACTCAGAGGATGATTGAACAAGTTAAGATCATCAGACAGAGGATGAGACAGGCCCAGGATCGTCAGAAGAGTTATGCTGATCTATGACGTAGAGAGATAGAGTTCTCAATGGGCGATAAAGTATTTCTGAGAATTGCCCCTACAGGCAAGTCCTCAGATTTGGTAAGAAGGGAAAGTTAGTGCCCAGATTCATTAGCCCCTACGAGATTCTTGAGAGAGTAGGGACAATCGCCTATCGATAAGCACTGCCAGCCAGTATGGATAGAATCTACAACGTCTTCCACGTGTCTCAGTTGAGGAAGTATGTGGGTGATCCGTCGCATGTTTTTCAGTTTTCAGAGGTTGAGTTGGCAAAAGACTTGAGCTATCAGGAGCTTCCTGTTCAGATCCTTGACTACAGAGTCAAGGTCCTCAGAAATAAAAAGATCCCACTGGTCAAGGTTTTGTGGCGCAGTCAGAGGGTGGAAGAAGCCACCTGGGAGGTTGAGTCTGAGATCAGGGATAGGTTCCCAGAGTTGTTCAAGTAATTCCGGGGTCGAAATTTTTTTAAGGGGGGAGGAATGTAGCATCCCAGGTTTTAGAAAGCCCTTAGGGGTAGAGTTTTGGGGTTAGAAATAGAATTCAGGAATAGTATGGGAGTCTAGAAGAGTTCAGGGGTGAGATGGTAGTTTTCCAGAGCTGTGTGGCCTTCGTATGATGCCTTTAGGGAGGTTTTAATCGTGCAAAGCGCGGGAAATGGATTTCATCCATTTTCCCTTGGTGCACTCCCGTGCATCATGCCTGCACGCCCGTGCAGGTGGGTAGAAAAGAGAGAGACGGGAGAGTTATTACATTTCTCACCCATTTTCAGCCAAGTTTCTTCTCTTATTTAGCAGCTCCCAGCCCTAGACGCGAAATCCAGCTTCCAGGGGCTCCCATTCTAGCTAGAGATCAGAGAGATCAGCTTGAGAGATAGTCTTCCAGCAGCCATGTCGAGAGGTAAGTTTTCTCTTACTTCTTCCAGCTTTCCCAGCTTGTTTGGTGATGCTTGGAAACGTTGCTGGCGTTTCCGGCATATTAGAACATGTTGTGTATGTTATATGATGCCATGTTGATAATTGAAATGCATATTTCCATCCAAGATGCATGCTTGTTCAGTATGTGTGTGTGTTAGTGAGAGAAATCTCAGATTTGCATGGTGAAATGCTTGATGCTTGATGAATGATGAAATTGATGATGGGAATATGTATATTGAAGTGCTTTGGATGGTTGATGATGTTTAATTTCAGTTTGGATGAGAAATGGGTTAGTTTCCAGCAGTTTCAGACAAGTCATGTCTGAGTAAGACAAGGCGCACGGCCGTGTGCCCTTGTCTCTACGAAGGCACGATCGTGTGCACGAAGTGCATACGGTCTGGAAAGCTGAGGACACGACCGTGTGTCCTGAGGGACACGGTCTTGTGTCTTGAGGGACACATGAAATGGCCAGATTATTCCAGAAGCTAGCACGACCAGGCACACGACCGGGGCACGGTCCCGTGTGTCTGGGCACAAGCCCGTGTGCCTTTGCTGGGCACGACCGTGTATGCATGCACGACCGTGTGTCCCTTTTTGCACGGTCGTGTATGTGTGCTGCATGACCGTGTGCCTTCCTTGCACGGTCGTGTGTCAGCTTGATTTTCCCAGAATTGGTAGAAATGACTTATTAAAGGTTTGGTAATCCATCCAAGGCCTAATTGACATCAGATAATCCAGATTTCAGATAAGAATGCAGTATATGCATAGCATGACATAGCATGTAGTCTGAAAGAGGATCCAGGGATCCGAATTCAGTAGTTTTAGCATTCAAAACCCAATGTATGGGTTTCAGTTTTGGGGTGAACTCAAGGGGGCATCTGTGGGACCCAGCATTCTGACACCAGTCAGTCTGCTCAGCATTTCAGTATTCAGCTTTCTAGCCAGTAGCTAGAATGTTCAGCCCACTTGGCCAGGATGCCGAATCCCTGCGTTCATCAGCTTGATCAGCACAGCAGGTACCTTCGGGTACGTATAGAGATTCGCATGCATGCATATCCAGTTATCAGTATCATACCATGTCATGACATTCATTTCAGAATATGGTAATAATGAGAAACAGTAATTCAGTATCAGATCAGTACCCGCAAGCGCATAGATGTATGATAGGGCCGAGATCAGGTATGTATGCCCTTGTTTGTGCTTGTTTGGGTTGAGGGAAGTAGAGAATGCTTACTGGGTGATCTTTATCACTCATTCTTTTCCTTCTTCCTTCCTTTTCTCAGGTTTTGTTGCTGCTGGCGAGGAGCAGGTGGGCTGAGGCTCGCGAGAGAGGACCCACACACACCCTTTCAGCATGTACATGTATTTTCTTTCAGTTTTGGACCTGTGAGGTCTTGTATGTATTTTGTACATTCTCAGTTGTAAAGAATGTTGTACCCAAACAATTTAAATATATATAAATCCAGTTTGGGCTCATTGTCTATTTCATGTTCAGTTCAGCTTCCGCGTGCAATGTAATTTAATCAGCAGGTTTTCTTTTCGTAGGATTCCCGTCTCGAGTACCCAATTTCCAGTTTAATTAATAAAAGTACAATATCTTTCAGCAGCAGGGGTACTCGGGGCGGCGGATCCTACAACAATAGTCTTAGGAATCCCTTGGAGTCTGATAATCTCTCTAACATATAACTGTCCTAATTGATCTATAGGTATACCCTACTGAATAGGTAGAAAGTGAGCTAACTTGTTTAATCTGTCCACAATCACTTAGATACTATCATATCGTCTTTGAAGTCTAAGAAGACTTGTAATAAAATCAATAGATATGTGCTCCCATTTTCACTTAGGAATACTTAAAGGATGTAATAATCCCAAGGGTCTCTGATGTTTTAGCATAACCTATTGACATACCAAACACCTAGAAACAAAGTCTGTTATGTCTCTCTTCATCCTTAACTACTAGAAACTCTTCTTGAGATCTTGATACATTGTTATGCTACTTGGATGTGCAAAATACACTATACTATAAGCTTTTGATAAAATCTTATGTCTCAATTATGAATTTTGTGGCACACAAACTCTGTTTCTAAATCTCAAGATCTCATCTCTAACTTCAAAGTTTGACACTGAACCCTCTAAAATCTTTTGAACCATACCTTGAGTCCAACCACCTGACATATGAATGACTTTAATCTTATCAAATAAAAAGGACATAATCTGAAGTCTAGAGAAACCTGCAATCACTATTTTAATTTCTTCTCTGATAATCTCATCCTACAATCTCTCTTAACAGAAATCCTCGATAAAGCCATTCTCTTGCTTAGTACATCAACCACCACGTTGGCTTTACTTGGATAATACTTAATCTCACAATTATAGCCATTTACTAACTTCAGCCATCTTTTCTGTCTCATATTAAGTTTCCTCTGAGTGAAAAAGTACTTTAAGCTCTTATGATCTGAATAAATACTGCACTTAACCCCATAAAAATAATGTCTCTAAATCTTTAAGGTGAAAACAATTACAGCTAGCTTTAAATCATGGGTAGGATATTTCAACTCATGATCCCTCAATTGCCTAGAGGTATAGACAATTATTCTACTTGATGGCATCAAAGACAACACTAATCCCCTGATGAGAAATATTTATATACATGTTAAACTCTATTCTTTCTTGGGGTAGCACTAAAATTGGAGTGCTAATCAGTCTCTATTTTAACTTTTAGAAACGAGCCTCATACTCCTCTGTCCAAACAAAAAGCACTTCTATCCTGGTCAAGGTTGTCAAAGGTCTTGCCAATCTTGAAAACCCTTAAATGAATTTCCTATAATAACCTACCAAACCCAAAAAACTTCTCGCCTCCTTAACAATCCTTGGCCTTGGCCAGCTCAAAACAACCTCAACCTTACTAGGGTCAACTGAAATATTGTCTACTGACACAATATGTCCTAGAAAAGCTATTCTATCTAACCAAAATTTACACTTGGATAACTAAGCAAATAGTTATTGATTTCTCAACCTCTGAAGCATAAATCTTAGATGTTCTTCATGCTCTTCTCTACTCTTTGAGTAGACCAAGATGTCATCAATGAACATAACTACAAATCTGTCAAGATAGTATTGGAATACCCGATTCATCAAATCCATAAATACTGTAGAGGAATTTTTCAACCCAAAGGGCATTATTATAAATTCATAATGACCATATCTCATCCTGAAAGTAGTCTTAGATATGTCTTTGTCAGCCATCTTGACCTGATAATACCCAGATCTCAAATCAATCTTTGAAAACACAGTTGCTCCTCTCAAATAGTCAAAGAGATCATCAATTCTAGGCAAATGATACTTATTCTTCACTGTGACTCTATTCAATTCTCGATAATCAATACACATTCTCATCGACCCATCTTTTTTCTTGACAAATAGAATAGGAGCTCTCTAATGAGAACAACTCGGTTGAATGAATCTATTGTCAATAAACTTTTACAATTATTTCTTCAGCTTTTAAAGTTCAATTAGAGTCATCCGATATGAAGCCTTAAAGATAGGAGTTATACCAGGAAGAAGCTCAATGCTAAACTTCAACTCCTTATCTAGAGGTAATCCTAGTAACTTATTAGGAAAACAACTTAGAACTCTTTTACTACTAACACTTCCTCGATACTTGGCACAACTATACTCCTATATACAATATTGGCCAAATATCAAATATAACCTTGACTCAATTTCCTCGCTTGAACACAAGAGACCAACATACTCTCAATTCTACCCTCACCAAAGACAAATTGATCAAGGCCTAAATAAAAACTAACCTTCTTTCTCCCATAATTTATCTTCATATTATACTTTCTTAAGAAATTCATACCTAAGATTATATCGAAATCAGTTAACTCTAACATGATCAAATGTATCCTTAATCTCCTACCTAAAATCATAACCTCTTAATCTATTAGAACTTGATCACTCACTATAACTCTCCCATCTGGTATCTCTACACAGATACTCCTACTAGCCATACTAGGGGTCAATCTGAATCTCTCAATTACACTTTTGACTATAAAGCTATGTGTAGCACCATAATTTATCAACACAAATAAATAAACATCAAGGAAAAGCAACTAACCGTTCACTAGATGTAGTATGGTATCAGTTTGCTCTTACTGAACAACATACACTCTTGCTCTACCACCACCAGAGGGACCTGTGACTCCCATAGATACTCCTACACTAATCCTATGAGCTTTTACTCTAATTCTCTTTATATTTACTTTTCATCTAGGTGGACCTACCCTACCTATGAATTGATCGAATCCACCCTTAGTCAGCCCTACACCAACTCTTACTTTGGATGGACATTCAGAGATCCTTTACCTTGGTTGACGACACCTAAAGCACACACTTTGTCTAGTTAAACACTCACCAGCATGACACCTATCATACTTTCCACACTAAGGCAACTGAACTAAAACTCTCTGTCTTTAAGCCCCTTTGAATGGTTTCTTTACTGGCATTTGTCTCTTACTTTTATCTCTACTCCTTTTAACTTCTTAGGTCATCACTCTTATACGCTATAAACCAGCCTCTGATCTGAGTGTTCTCCCCAATGTATCACTGAATCTCTGGGAAAGATTTGCTTAAGTCATAACATCTTTTGCTATGATAGGATATAACCTATATATGAAATTTTACATCTTACCCATCTCTGTCCTTGCCAAACTGGGAATAAATCTTACTAAAGCATTGAATTTGGTTGCATACTCTTTGACTAAGCTTGACCCTTATGCCAAATCAATAAATTCTTGAGTTTTTGTATACAACATCTTTGTGTTTTTGTACCCTGCATTAAATAGTCGACAAAACTCTACCCAAGTCAACTGATCTTCATTAACTAAAGCCTTGGCAAGGTTCCACTAAACTTTTACATCACTTCAAAGTAGAAATACAACATATCTAACTTTTTCTCTCTCTAATAATATGAAAAGTCCTATTACACTCTCCACAGACTCAATCTATTCCTCAACTATGGTTGGATCCCTTCACCTATTAAAAATGGAAGGCTAAAAGGCTTCTAGCAAGTAGTAGATAGGATACAGCTTATCTAAACTACTTGTACCAATTGTCTCAGCATTAACACCTTGACTTGAACCACTTTAAATCTCTAAAAACTAAAACCTATCTTTGATTGATTTTGGTTATCTTCTTCTTGGTCCTTAATAGGCCTTATGTTTGGCTGAATCATCCCTGATTGGTTCTAGTACACGACTTACCCTTACCTGCTGAAAGCCCTCTCTTAACAACTCTTTTATCATCTCCCTCAGCTCTTCTGATTAGAGGGACACATGGAAAGAAACCTGACATTACCTTTTATCACTAACACTCATAGGCCTAGCTGCAAAACTATTGCCTTATTTATTTATAAATTTAAGGATATAAGCTTTTTTATCTATACTATTATAAATAAACAAGGGGGCTAGGATATCATAAATTATTTTAAATAAACAATACCTTACTTATGTGAGAAGATGGTACAAAATTCAGTTGCTAGAGAGTAACCATGGGCTTCTTACTCATGAAATTATGCAAACAATACATCTAAAATCATGATTTGGAAAAAGATGGTTCAGAGATCTGCTCTGATACCAACAATGTAAGACCCGCTGCTATATATACTATTGTTACTAGGCACTGTACATATTTATGCAAATAAGTAAGCTATTTATTTATTTACTATGAAGGAAATACTTAAATTGATATACACAGTAAGAATCCTACGAAAACTGGCTAACTGAAAGGCATATAAGTGAAAGCTAAAAACAATGAATAATAAAGTGATGGATTTAAAACTTATTTTATATATATATAAGTATTTATATGTATACATATATGAGAAATTATATATGTGTATGTGATGTACAAAAATACATGCATAAGCCTTTATAAGCATATTTGAAAATTGTATGCATGTAGAAACCTCAATAAGCCTTTTGAAATCAAAACTGAAGCCTTCTCCCTTCAGTCATAGTCAACCTGAGCCTCTACAACTATTATCTAACTGACCTGCAAAGAAGAAGGAAAAAGAAAGGGGTAAGTGATAGCTCACTTAGTAAACATTTCTTATCTTTTTCTAATCGAAATAAAGCTCTAAGCTAAGCTCATGTTTGAGCTTAACTTAACTGTTCTCATGATTTATGCATTTTTAATTGTATCTATTCTCTTTGCTTATTATTCTAAATATAACTTGTTTTTACTCTTTTAACTGAAACTATATCTCATGTCATGAAATGAATGTCATGATATAAAGTCATGCTAAAACATGTTATGTGCCCTTGGGCTAGATTTTTTAAAACACTATTTGTTTATCTGAAAATATTTGTATAGATTTGAAGATCTTAAACTAAAAATATATTTTAAAATAATACAACTAAAAATCTGTAGTACTGATCAGACTGATAAATACAAGGATTCGACACCTTAGCCATATGAGTTTTCAACCTCCTACCCCTCAATTAGTTAGCTAAAATTTGAAACTAAAATTGAACTATAAACTGATAATTGATAATCAGACACACACCAACGTATACTGATGTTGGCGCCCTCTTTAGCGAGTATGCAACTCATAGGTGGCCCCTCGTATTTACCTCTAAAAGATGTTCAAAACATGTATTTGGATCTTTAGATCATTTTTTAAAAATACTGGTATGACATGTCATGCTATAATATGCATATGATATATCATGTTCTTTTATTTTATCTTCTTATAATGTTTTACAGCTATTATAATAAGTTTCTTGTGTTTTGTGCTTCATTCTAAGCTAAATTCTCAATTTCTTACTTAATGTATGGGTGTGCATGTTTAGACGCGTGGGCATGCATGAAGGTACATGAGTTGTGTGCTAGTCATGCAGTCTGGTCGTGCGAGTTTTTGTGATTTTAGTTTTATTTATAAATTTCTATAGATGCATGAGTATAACATTAACATGCACGATTGTGACATTGACATGCACAAGCATGACATTTACATGTACGGTTGTCACCCCATTATATTTGTAGTCATGCATATTTAGCACACACGGTTGTGATCCTACATTTGCAAGGCCGCATGAGCATATGTTTATGAGCACACTAGCTTGTGTCCTACTTTGTTTCAATAAATCCATGCCTGAAACTTGCAAAATCCTATCTAATACTTGGTTTAAATGAACTCAACTCATTTCATCGATATTCTGCACTCCAAACAACACAAATGCATATACCAATTTCACCAATAACACTCAACATCAAAATCAAACCTTAAAACTCATTGAAACACATACATAGACGCATATAAGATTCAAACATATTCATAAGCAACAACCACCATCGTAATCATTTCATTTTCATTATATCATCATACAATCAAATCACACATTCATTAAACATGCTGAAAACATTATCATACCTCAAACAATCAATATACTCATGCTTGGAACTTAAGGAAAGAGACAAAGAAATACTTACCTATTACAATAGCTGAATTTTCTCTTTCTTAAACAAAAATCTTTTACTCTATAACTGGATTGGGTGCTTCTTATTGTTGATTTCTCCCCTAAGGTTAGGATTCTCTGAAAATAAAAAGCAAACTTTGGGTAAAAATGAATTAGAAATGGGTGAGAAATGTTTTAAGCTGACGTCTCTCTTCTTCTACAAACACGCATGGTCATGCACCTTAATAGTGCATGATCGTGCATAAGGGAAAATGAAGAATCTTTATTTTCTATACTTCACATAAAAGAAATCTCCCAAGGAGAATCATCATAGGCCATACAAACTCTAAAAACTAACTATGTCACCCCTAAACTCCTCTAACTCTAATTCTATCATAAATTCTCACTTCTAACCGCAATTTCTAACCTAAAAGACACTTCTAACTCTGGGATGTTACAGTATGTCTCCTTATATAGGACACACGGTCATGTTACCAAGACACACACAGTTGTGTCTTTCAACAAATCTATGAAATTAAAACCTTTTGTCCTTCTTTGTCATGGATTAATTCATGCAATAACAAATTAAATAGTTTAACCTAAGTTTTTCACCACATCAAAACACAAAAGGGTTCAACAAGCACCCTATTTTTTATTGATAACAAAACTAATGTTAAAATGTTGTATGCCTTTTAAAAAATTTGACTCATCTCTCTCCTCTAACTCTAATTCTATCATAAATTCTCACTTATAACCCCAATTTCTAACCTAAAAAACATTTCTAACCCTGAGATGTTATAGTATGTCTTCTTATATAGGACACACGGTTGTGTTACCAAGACACACACGGTTGTGTCTCTCATCAAATATATAAAATTAAAACCTTTTGTCCTTCTTTGTCAGGGATTAATTCATGCAAGAACAAATTAGATACTTTAACCTAAGTTTTTCACCACATCAAAACGCAAAATGGTTCAACAATCACCTTATTTTTTAATGATAACAAAACTAATGTTAAAGTGCCCTATGACTTTTAAAAAATTTGACTCTTCCCCCTCCCCCACAACCCCACAATCTAATCAATTTTCACATATGATATACATGAGTAGTCCCTCTAACGCATAAAATGGTAGCAAACAAGAAACATTTAGTATTTTATTTCTAGCTCTAATTCACATAGTTAAATTCAATGAAAACAATTGGGCAAATATAAAACTTGATACCAATCATTAACATACCAATTATTGAATTTGATTATGAGAGAGACCAAAATTTTCATAAAATATGATCTTTAAAACCATTTAGGAGAATCATTACAAAAAGTACCAATTGTTAAAAAAAAAAAACAACTTAGATTCTATAGAAATCCTTAAGCACGGTCATGTATGATACGTGTACGGTTGTGTATATTTGATTACGAAACATACACAATTGTGTGACATTTAAGCATGATGTTGTGATTGGGACTAAAATGCATGTATAGTCATGTATGACCTCAAAGCTTAGAAAATACAATAAAACTATAGTTTAAAATGTAGGGGATCAATTTGATATCAATTTAAAATATCCACAAATAATTGAAATTTATTTTAACACATTAGTATCAACTGTTAAAAACATTTAAAGACATTTGAATACATTTTAGAATTTAATAAAAACATTTAATGTAACTTGAGGGAAATTAACTCATTTTCAAAACTTTTAAACATAAAGTTGACCAAAACAATACAATACATCAAACTTGTATATTTTGATCATGGGAGGGACAACAATACATGAATTCATGTCATTTGATACTAAAACAAACAAAATTGAATCTTTTGACATGAATTCTAATTTAGCACATCTTGTAACATAAACATATACACATACAACATACTTGTATCAATTTCAATCCAATCACTTAATCATGACAACTAGTCATATAAAATTTAAGTACAAACATTACAACATGATAATCAATTCATCATCAACCAAGTATTAATGAAGACAAGCTAGAACCACCTAGTTGGAATGATGAACTCCTTCAATGCCTTGTAAAGCCTTTTTTATCTTCATTTCCTCTACTGGCTTCAAGGCTCTTATACACCAAGCTTCATCCCTTCTCAACTTCATATTTTCTTTCAATATAAAAGTATAAAAAAACTCTTTCATCTTCATAATCTTCATTGCTTAAGTCTTTCTTGCTTTAAGTGGTAAGAGCTTTCTTCTTGAATATTTTCTTCTTTACTTGAGGACATTCTTATCGAAAGTGCCATTCCTTCCACATTTATAGCAAATTACTTCATTCTCCTTTTTCTTCTTTTTCTTCTTAGTAAGGAACTTGTTGGATTTCTTTGTAAAGAGCTTCACATCCTCTTCATCCATTGATGATATATTATCATTTTCCTAGGACTCTTTTGCTTTATCCAAAATCTCTTTTGCCTTTAAGCTAATGTTTTTCTTTTTCTTTCCTTTCTCCTCTTTTTTAGGCATCAACTTCAATTAAAGAGTCAAAAGATGCCTAATAAGTTCATTCATGCCCATTTTAGTCAAGTCCTTTGATTCAATAGTTGTTGTTACGTTCATACTCCATGACTCAGGCAATGACCTTAATATCTTCTTAACCAATTCAACTGTCTTGAACTTTTTGCCTAATCATTTCAACTCATTGACGAAGTTTGAGAACCTATTATACATTTTCATGATTTTTTTATCTTTCTTCATCTCAAATAACTCGTAATCACAGAATGCCAATTTTATTTTAGACTTCTTCACTTGATTTGTTCCTTCAAGAGTTGTTTGAAGGATAGTCCAAACTTCATTCTCTATTTCACATGAAGAAATATGATTAAATTAGTTGAATTCAATGCATAAAATAACAATTTTAAAGCTTTAGCATTGAAACTCATTAATATTTTGTCCCTTTCATCAAAATTAATTTCCTTTTTAAGCTCATTAGTCTTAGAATATATATGAACGAAATCACCCTGTTTTACTATTTTTTATAACTTATAGTCTACATATTTAATGTGAAGTTTCATTCTAATCTTTCATTGACTATATTTTTCTTCACAAAACAAAGGTGACTTAACTAAACTATATCCTTATTCAAAACCAGTTTTAGAAAACAAATTAGCCATTTAAAAAAAAAAAAATCATATAACTCTTAAAGTTGTTAAAATTTTGTAAAATAAAAGCGCAAACTTAAATACGAATTGATAAAGCCTCAAATGGCTAAAAGTAATCCTAAAAGGGAGTAAATAGGATTTTTGAAAACTTTTTCCACACTTAAAACTTTTCACCCATGAACAAAGTTATATGCAACAATAAACAAATCAAACAAATAATCAGTTCAACTAAATCAACAATATCAAGCAACTATAAACAATATAAAACAATAAAAGAGTAAAAGAAGAAGAAAATGTTCAAACAATTTTTATAGTAGTTCGAAGCTTCTCCATAAGCCTCCTACATCCATTACTCTAAGCAACTTTACTTAAAGATTTTTCTCTACTAAAATATAATAGTTTTGATATAAGGGATTGTGATTTTTACAATAGTTTCATAGTATTTTGCTCAATCACTAGTTTCAAGGGATCATGCCCTTGGATTTTAAAGACCAAATACAAAGATAACAATTTGCCTCTCAAAGGCTAGTAAAAAAAATTAAGCACAAAGATTTCTCTCAAGGTATACAAATAAATTTTAGAGAGAAATAGTGTAGAGAATTAGAGAATGGAAAAATAGAAGTCTAAAACATGATGCTCTCTCACTTCAATCTTCAATTTGAAGAAAAAACTAGTCGTTGCAGCTGATTTGAGAGCCATTGAAATAAAATTTGTGTAGTCAAATAGTCGTGCTTCGACAATAAATATAATCCAATAATTGACTTTTTCATATTTCGCCAATCTAACATGGGCTTGTGTTTCGCACACATAATCGTGTGTTTTCATATCTTCAAAGCTTCAAATGTTCGAAGGACCACATAGACTTGTAGCATGATACCCCTTACAAGATGTATACAAACAAGGTTTGATCCTCATAAATTCAAGTGTCTTCTCTATATGAATGAGCGTCTCAGTGTTGATTTTTAACTTTTATACAATTAGACTTGTATTAGAACCTTGACAGTGCATCTTCACTTTATGACACACATAATAGTGCGTCTTGACATTTTGTTGCACAAACGTTTGCATGATAAAATAACTCGTGTGTCTCCTTACATAAGACACATAATTGTGCTACTAAGACACACATAATCATGTGTTTAACCAAGCCTATAAAATTAAAACTTTTTATCATTTTTTGTCAAGAATCAAGTCAAGTAAGGATGAGTTAAATACTTTAACCTAAGTTTTTCACTATATCAAAACGTGTAGAGGTACAATACACAATGTACTGAAATATGGGATCTAACCCTTGTTTTTGTAATAGAGTTTATTAGGTTCTCTTATTAAAAACCTAATAAACTATATGAGTCTACACTAATTATTTATACAAAATTGATCATATTAAGGACATCCATAATATTTACTAAACCATAATTCATCCATATTTTACAAAAACAAATATAATTAATATTAGTCCATATGGAATATACTTTTACATGCTCTTCAACCAAATGAATGGAAACTAAGATATTCTTTCAAACCACCATAAAATTACCATCTTAAAACAGTAAGATCCCAATACCAGAAACAATTTTCAGCAAGAAAAATTAAAAACATCCAAATTGCACATTGTTAAATTAATGTTGTTTTGTTCTTGGAGTTGTTTGACAATAAAACAACCCAAAACAGAACAAGTTGCCACCTAAACTTGCAAACCTTCAATAATGAAGTGAGTTGTTACCACAGGTAGGATGTTGGCTAAGGATGAGTTTAGAGTACCTTTTTTTTTTTTACCCTCATGTCTTGGTAGACCCTAATCTACCCTCAAAATGCTGATTAAACCCTTGAATCCCGCCCTTTTGAAGTGGTCTAAATCAAATTATATGAAAGAATATTAAAGAATATCTTAATCTTAAAAATTATACAGAAATAAATTGTCTCTTAAACTATTAAAAAAATATATTATATATATAGATAATAGATATTAATAATTATAAATAAAATAAAATAATTTATTTATATAATTATTTATCTTTTAATTCAAAAACACCAATTAACAACTAACAATTAGTAGAAAGTTTTGAAATATATATAATTTGATAATTATAAATCACATGTGCGAATTGTCGGATCACAGCTTACAAGAAGTGGGCCAAAAGGAAACAATGATCAGCATTTGAAATACACGCGGTGAGAGAGAAAGTGGGGGAAGTTTGTAGTACCACCTAGATTATCCCTCCTCCAACCTGCCCTCTTATTAGTTAAAAATTAATTGAAAGGCCTGAACCTGAGCCTCTGACTTAAATTAGACCATTCAGACTCAGAACTCAGAACACAGGCTACAGAAAAAACAGACCTTTTTGCACAGAACCCATCACAGCAAATCTATAATCCCCCGTTAACACTAACCCACCAGCAAATTTAAAATTAAAATTAAAATAACCCCTTTTTTTTATGCCTCAAAACCAAGGCAATGCTTAATTCCCAAAAATATTATCCTCCTATCATATCTTTCTGAATTGATCATTTCGTCCTTCTCCTTCTCTCTCTGCCTTTCATGATTTTATCTACCAAATCAAGCAATTGCTTGCTTCTGCCATGTAATATAAAATGACAAACGGGGTAATATAAAAATAAGTAATCTGTTTTTTCAAGGCGATCAAAGGTGTGTTTTGGAGTTTATTTAATTTCTGCCACCATCACATGCCCATATTTGTGTCAGTGCTTGAAAAATTAATCTGAAAATTTTTTATTTTGAGATTTTACTGTAGTGGGCATGCAGGGAAAAATGGTTACTTGTGATTGTTTACAGGTTCTCTGAAACTGGGTCCAAATTTATAACCTCATTTATTGCCACTGACTTTGTACAATCGCTCTTTTTCTCTTCAGTAGTGGCAGCTGAGCAGAGGTATGCAATTTGTTCAAATCCTTCATAATACTTGTACAGCCAAAAAGTCCAGCAAAAACTCCTGTAAATCACTCAAGTCCCCAACCTCCCAGCCCCATTTGGCCCCATTTCTGATTTCTGATCTCTTCCCAACTCAGCAAGTCCAAAACCCCTTTTTGTTTCTTTCCCCTTCTTGTACTTAATATTCTTTTTCTTTCTTTTAATACTATTTTTTTCTTTATTTCCCTCTCTCTATTTTTCTCACCGCTTCATATTCCATGTAACCCACATCATCTTCTCTATAAATTCTCCAAGTTTCTCTTTTCAAAACCATTAAAGATTTCATCTTTCTTCTTTTTCTATTACTTTTGTAATCTTTTTTCTTTCTTCACGAACACTTTTCAAGTGAAGAATGAAAGAGTATTGGACTTCTTTTGCTTCTCTTCTTGGCGTTTTGGCCTTCTGTCAGAGCCTTCTGCAAGCTATTTTCCCACCAGAACTCCGTTTCGCTTCTCTCAAATTTTTCACCAAAATCTTCAATGTCTTCTCCTCGTATTGTTACTTTGACATCACAGAAATCGATGGTGTTAACACCAATGAACTCTACAACGCGGTTCAGCTTTACTTGAGTAGCTCCATTTCCATATCCGGTAGCCGTTTGAGCCTCACTCGTGCTCTCAATTCCAGTGCCATCACCTTCGGCCTTTCGAACAACGATTCCATTTACGACTCCTTCAATGGCGTCACTGTTCTCTGGGAACACGTTGTTTCTCCGAGACAAACTCAGTCATTCTCTTGGAGGCCTCTCCCTGAAGAGAAACGTGGCTTCACTTTACGCATCAAAAAGAAAGACAAGTCTTTGATTCTCGATTCCTATTTAGACTTCATCATGGAGAAGGCCAACGATATCCGAAGAAGAAATCAAGACAGGCTCTTGTACACAAACTCGCGCGGCGGTTCTTTGGACTCGAGAGGCCATCCATGGGAGTCGGTGCCATTTAAGCATCCCAGCACTTTTGACACTTTAGCCATTGACCCACAAAAGAAGATGGAGATTATGGAAGATTTGAAGGATTTTGCAAATGGGCAAGCGTTTTATCAGACGACTGGAAGAGCATGGAAAAGAGGGTACTTGTTGTACGGACCTCCTGGTACTGGTAAATCTAGTATGATTGCTGCCATGGCTAACTATCTTGGTTATGATATCTATGATCTTGAGTTAACAGAAGTGCATAACAACTCGGAGTTGAGGAAGTTGTTGATGAAAACAAGTTCAAAGTCAATTATTGTGATTGAAGATATTGATTGTTCTGTGAATTTGACTAACAGGAAGGGTGATAAGAGTAATGGCGGTTCAGGTTCAAGAAATTATTATGAGCCCGAAATGAAATATGGATCTGGTGGTGATGAAGGCAATAATAATAACTCAATTACTCTTTCCGGATTATTGAATTTTACTGATGGGATATGGTCATGTTGTGGGAGTGAAAAGATTTTTGTGTTCACAACTAATCACATTGAGAAACTTGATCCTGCATTGCTGAGAAGTGGAAGAATGGATATGCATATTTACATGAGTTACTGTACATATCCTGCATTGTTGATTTTGTTGAAGAATTATTTGGGTTATAAAGAAAGTGATTTGGAAGGTGGGGTTTCGAAGGATTTGCAGGAAGTTATTCAGAAAGCTGAGATGACTCCTGCTGATATCAGTGAAGTGTTGATCAAGAACAAGAGGAATAAGAAGAGGGCAGTGAAGGAGTTGGTTGAGACGTTGAAGGCGAGAGCCGAGAAGAGGTTGAAAAATGTTGGATTGAGGGAGAAGAAGAGTAATTCAGATTTTGTTGAAGAGGAAGAAGAAGAAGAGCAAGAGAAGAGGGCTCTTGAGAGTCCTAATAAAGAAGAAGGAACAGCCTTCGATGAAGATCAAAACACTTTCAACAAGGAAAATGAGGATGATGTTGAAGAAGAAGATCAAAAGAAAATTAAATGATGATTATGTATTAATTAATTAGTCTTGAATCTCTTTTCTCTTTTTCTTTTGTGGTTAATTAAGGTTAAGGTTAAGGTTAAGAAAGCTGAAGATGAAAAAGCTAAGCTAGAACAGCAGATTGATCTGCAAATTTTGTTGGTGGGGCCAGTGGGGAAGGAAGAAATGGAAAAACTACAGAGACAAATTAACATATATCTGTATCTATAATATTCATGTTCAATCCTCTTATGTATGACATATCCATGATCGTAATTATGTTATGTTCTAATGAGACTCTATGTTCTAATGAAAAATGTGGGTTTGGTTTCCCACGTGGGATTTTTGTGGTTTTTTTAAATGTCAACTTCATTCTCTTGAAGAACTTTTCATTGTGTACCCTTCACATGCGACCATGACAGATAATCCTCTTGGCTAGTGCTATTATTGGAACCCAATTTCAGTATTCATATTTTACTAGCTGGATTCCCCATCTTTAGCAAGAAGAGCCATGGCCAAATGATAGGCCTTTATATTACGATAATATCATCTGGGATACTATGTAATTTATCCTTTTCTTGGGGAGTATAGAGTTACAAATTACATGTCAATTCAATATTGAGAAATGATGCCATGCTTGAAACTTTGGCTTTGCAATGGAGTAGTAAGGGGTGGTAGACGCATCGATCAATCATCAATGAAGTTCTTCAAGGCAATTATGAAGAAAATGTTTAATCAAAGAAGACATGTTTTGATGTTTCCCCTATGGGTTCTCGACGTTTGTGAAAAAGTTTTCAGAACCCTTCTCAGTTTGTTTCTCTTTCTTTATTATTACCCTATGAATAAGGAAATTATTATTATGCTACATAATAATATGATTCAATTAGTGCAAATAGTTAAATTGACAAACGGATATCTTTTCCATTGATATGTTCCTCAAATGACCTAATCAATGGATAAGATTCTGGGGGCCATTTAGTGATTATACTAACTAGAAATAGTTGAACAAAGTTCATGTTTTTCTAATCAACTATTTCTAATAAAATTCAAGTTAGAGTTTTAAAATAAAAATCATGATAGATTCAATTTAAGTTAAACCTAAATAAAACCCACTTACAAGATAAGTTTGAAATTGATGAATTTAAGTTTACACTTGATTTGAAAATAAGTTTTCATTTCAAACTTGATTTGTTTATAAAAACGAATCTAATATTTAACTTGAACTTAGGGCTAGATTCGAATCGAATATATTCAGGTTCGTTTTTTAGTTCAGTTCGAACAAGCCCGAAACGAGCCGAACGAATCTGAACACGAACACGAACACAAACTGCAATTTTAAAGTTCGGTTCGAACGAGCTCGAACACGAACTATACGAACTGAACACGAACACGAACCCGAACTTTAAAATAATAATTTTTTAATTAAATTTTATTAATTATTTGTATTAATTATAATTTTTAATAAATATAAAAATGAATTATACGAACCGAATACGAATACGAACCGAATATGAACTTAATTATAGGAACCGAACACGAATACGAACCCAAACTAAAAATATTCGACGAACACGAATACGAACACGAACCGAACAGTACGAAACGAGCCCGAACACAAACATGTTACTGTTTGTGTTCGGTTCGACTCGAATCCAGCCCTACTTGAACTTAATTTGTTCAATTAAAATTTAAACATCTTGGATCAAATCCAATCCTGATGAATACTATCAAATGCTTTAAAAAGTAAACCATTTTAGTGTATTTTTGGATAAGATTAAAGGGGTAGTTTAGGAATGAGATAAAGTAAAAAGTAGAAACAACTAAACAAAGGGCAGATTTTGTGTTGGCAAAAGAAGGATTGAGTAATGAAAGCAAGGAGAAAATCTAAGGAGAAAAAGTCGACATTTTGTTTGTTGTGTGCATGTTGTTTTGAAACTGAGTTGGAAAGGCGATTGGTTGTCAAGCCAAATTATAAGATCAGCTTGCCTTTCGTGCTGACAAAGTGACATCAAAATCAAAATGCCCTCTTCAAAATTTGGCTCAAACTTTGCCATCAATTTAGTGCATATCTTAATTTAGCATGAAAAGGGAGACTTTTTTCAACCATGTTATACATGTTAAACATGTCGTTGTACAAGAATGAAAAGTTAGAGCTTTAGGCACATCTTTTTTATTAGGCTCATATACCATATTCATCTTCTTTTCTTGCAAGAAAAGAAGAGAATTGTGAGGAATTTCTTTCTATAAAAGAATTTGGGGTCAATTTTGGTCAAATTTAGGACACTTTATAATAGTATTATTTGGATGTGGGTAAAAATAGTCAAACTTCTTTTGTTATTACATTGAGGGGTGTTTATAGCCCCTGATCCATTTTATGAAGGTCAAACGTCAACATCTCACCTAGGTTCATCAAGACAATAAAATTTTATATTTTTTTATTGAAATTATGAAACTATCATTAACACTTAATATAAATATCAAATTATCAATATATCCTCATCAATTTAAAAATTTAAAATTTAACCCTTAAAAAATATCAAAACTCTAACAAATTTTAAAATATTGTGTTTTGTTCAATATTTTTGAGTGTAACTGTTATTTTTTAAATTATTGAGAGATATATTCAATTATAAAAATTTTTAAAAATACTCTAACTTTTTTCAAATTTCCAAAACTCTCAAGAATTTTTCTTAATACCCTTAACATTTTAAAAGTTACATTTCAACCCTAAAATTTGTCATTTTGAAAAGGAAAAATAAACTAGAAAAATCTATGTAAAATGACTTTGCTATCATTTCATTTGATAAAATTCACTAATAGAATTCAAAAGTAGATGATGAACGAGAATTTATATTTTTGAAACTTCAAAAGCCGGACACCGCTTTAGCAAACCTGGGGTGGACAAGTGTTTTGGCCTTTGATAGATGTTAGAATGAAATAGTGAAATTTTACTTAAATTATTTAAATTTTTAGGTAAAGTGAATGCTTAACTTGATACGAGAAGTAGACATTTCGTATGTGTGGAAGAGATGTTGATATAAAAGCCCACTTACACCAAATTTGATGTGATTGCTTTTGCTTTATAAATTTTATTTTTCTTTCCAAATAGAAGAGATGACTGAATCATCTTTGTAAATTATTATTCAATGACAGAGAGAATCATGTTATAGTTTACTGATTAGCTTTTGAATAAATTTGGGAAGGGAATGTGAAAGAGGAAAGAGTCTACAAGAAGAACTAAGTATGAAGACCTTCAAATCACTTCATGAATATCTTTAACACATCTCTTTCAAGAATCTTTTCATAATTAATATTTCTCAAAATTTGGATTCAATGGATGTCTAATATTCTACCTTTAAGAAGCTCAAAACCTAATCTTCAAAAATACAAAATGTGTTTATGCCACTAATTAGCTTGGCTTGCCCATAAATCCACCAACTTAACAAGAAAGAAAAATTAGTATATTATGTACTGTTTTAAAACTCGAATCAAACCAATTGATTTGATCATAGGTCGATGTTAAATTTGGTTTAAATCATGACTAAAATTTATTGAAATTATTTGATTATATTAATTTATTGAAATCATTTGATCATATTAATTTAAATTGAATAAAATGAATACTGCTGAATCACAATTCAATCCAAAAGATTGATTATTATTTAAGGGTTAGTCTCAAATTTTATATAAAAATGATTTTGACTCACGTAAATTTACCTTTTCTAAGTTTAGATTCTAACTCATATTTATTTGATGGGGTTAAATGCATTCATGGTCACTGAACTATTCACTAATTTCATTTGTAGTCACTTTTGTTTAAGACGTTGCACAAAAATCACTAAACTTTGGATTTTGTTTCCCGTTAAGTCACTTTACTGTTCATTCATCAAAATATTTAACGACTGTTGATGTGGACGCTGACGTGGATGATGACGTGGATATTTTGCTGATGTGGATGCTGACATGGACATTTTGCTAACGTGGCATCTAGTCATTGTCCATATCAATAGCCACATCAGCATTGAAACAATGGATGTTGACATGGCATCCTGTCAGCGTCCACGTCAGCTTTGTGTTAGTTTCTATTGCAGTGACCTCACAACAAATAAACTCAAAATTCAGTGACCACGGTTGCAATTAGTGAAAACTTCAATGACCTTGAGTACATTAACCCCTCTTATAGCTTTTTTTTTTTCTCTTCCAGTTTGTTAAAGTGTTGGACTGTCAATTCTCTCACTCTATAGAATATACCTCTTTTTTTTTCTCATCTACTTTATTAGCCATTAAATAGAATTTAAAAAAGATGCAAACTAGAAATTTTTAAAATAAAAAACAAATGAGAACACTAAAAAAAGGTATTTCTACAAATAAATTAACAACTTTTGAAAACAGCTACAAGGCAAAACTGTAAAATAAAGTTTCAAATTAGGGTTAGATTCGAACCGAATATATTCAGGTTCGTTTTTAAGTTCAGTTTGAGCAAACCCGAAATTAACTGTACGAATCCAAACATGAACACGAACACGAATCCGAACCAGAACAGTAATTTTAAAAATTAGCGAACACGAATCTGAACTATACCAACCGAACACAAACAGAACCCGAACCTAAATTAAAAATTTTTTAATTATATTTTATTAATTATTTATATTAATTATAATTTTTAATAAATATAAATATGAATTATACGAACCGAATACGAATTGAATTATACGAACCGAACATGAATACGAACTTTGTTATAAAACTATTTAGCGAATATGAACCCAAACAGTACGAACGAGCCCGAAAATTAACATATGTCTGTTTGTGTTCGATTCAACTCGAATCTAACCCTATTTCAAATAAAAACACAAACTCATATATAAATATAAGAAAAACAAAGTCTTAATGTCTAACAAAAAAACTAAATCACAATCAATTCATAATCATTATCACTCATCAGTCATGAAAAAAATAGAGAGAGAAAGTGAAAAATATCTATTGTTTGTTTGATCAAAAAAATTAGTATGTTTTTATGGCTGTTATTATTTAGCTTCTCAATTCATAGACTAATCAATCTAAATGTGATTAGATTAAAAAAAAAAAAAAGGAAAGAAAGTAGAGTGAGAGAATTGAC